>JXCR01144306.1:48102-73172 GCA_002079205.1 Phalaenopsis hybrid cultivar | reverse complement strand
AAACTTAAATTTTTAAATATGAAATAAAGGTGGAAAGAAAATACTATAAATATAAATCATACCTCAATATTGTAGGCATCTTTATCATTCTAAAATTTTTGCAGGCCTTCTCCACTTTTTACTTCACCTGGTCTGAAATATTAGGAGCTTTCTACACATATAAATGATTAGAGGAATTTCTAGGAAATGAAATTTTGAAACAAGTATAAAACTAAAACAAACACAACATTTCCTAACACAACCACAATACTAAATAAAAGACAAAAATACTAAAATAAAAATTAAACACTATATCACATTACAATCCACAAAGTATAGTAAATCAAAGTCCAATTACATACTCATTCAATTTTCTTATTACATAACATAAAAATAAACAAAAATACAAACATAAGTACATCAATCTCATTCTAAATATCAAAATCCCAAACTATTTCATCGTCGCCTTGATCAGCAGGTGGATCGGGTTGATATTGAGTATATCGAGGGCATTCAGGAAATGTAACATCAGGCTCTCCTCGGTAGTGTCGGGCCTGAGCATCATAATAGGCTATCTCAAAATCAGAATGCCTCTGGAGGTACTCACTATCATAATCATGTCAGCGTTCTAAACCTTCAATCCTTTTGTTTATTAAATCTATGCTCTTCCTCTGCAAGGTCAACTCATTCTTCAAATCCGTTAAGGTAGGGGAGCTAGAAGGAGGAGAAGGGTCATAACTTGTAGAGGAAACGTCTCTACTGGTGGAAGGTTCCTGACTCCTACTTCCAGTTCTTCATTTCTCACGGGATACATAAGTTTTTAAATTTGATTTACTAATGGGTTTCACAGGATGAACCCACTCTTCCTCTCCAGCTTCTACTCCAAAAAGTTGGCAAAGTGCATAAATAAGTCCAGGATGTCCCAGACCTCCACTACNTGGGGGGGGGGGTGCGTTGCGAGTAAAAGCGGACTTCATTTTTTTTTCATTTGGTTTCCAACTTCGCGGCACAGCAACCACAAAGTTGGTTCGAAGCTGACCGCAGAATAACCCTCATGACCTGACTTTTGCCTGTGATTTTTACCCTTTACCCCGCACTCTCCCTAGGGTTCTCGCTGTTTCCACGCAGTCTCTCTCACGAAACGAAAACCGAGGGACATCAAAAATTGAGGGAGAAACCTAGACGACGGTCATATCCTTGAGGGGTTGAAGGGTTTTATTGAGGGAAAGGGAAGGAAGGAGGGGAATGGTAAATAGGGATGCCACGTATTGGAGGAAGAGAAACGAGATCCTTGCCATGGTGTGGTTCATGGAGGAACAGAGGATGGCGGTTGGATAGAGCTTGGTTTGAGAGGGAGAGGTCAAAGCCACCAGCGCCAATGGAGGATGTGGAGGCTGTACTGGTGGTGGTGGTTTCTGTTTCTCCTTGTTCTTGCTTATGACTTGATCGAATCTGATACAGCTTGAAAATCTGATACNGTTTCTCCTTATTCTTGCTTATGACTTGATCGAATTTGATACAGTTTGAAAATCTAATACACATAATATCATACATTTATAATTTTTTTTTAAAATATAATTATTATTTTATAATTATATATATATATATAATATTTATATTTATTTCATATGAATTATTAATAACTAATATTATTAAAAATTTTACATATATTAAATATTCTCATATAAATACTTAACAATTTTTTAACAGTTTTAGCAAATAGGGGCAGTTTGATCATTTTTCCATAAAAACTGCCTCCTAGCTATTTTTACACAGCTGCACCAAACAGACAACCAGATTCCCCATAGCTGCTTCCCCGCAGTAGCTTCCTAGGGCAGCGCAGCTGCAGCTGCAAAGTTGAGAAGCTGCAGCAGTGCCAAACATGGCCTTAATAACATTAACTCGCCACTTTAAGGGTTTTCACACACATAATCCTCAAATTAAGTGATAAGTGATAATTACCCTACTCTTAGGGATAATTGAAACATCATTGTTCATTGAGCATTAAAGGTATTGACAGAATGGGTTATTAAGCAACATAATAAGTTTAAAAATGAGCTCAAGACCTGCTTCTTTCCCCAGATCTGTTGGATATCTCAGAGGTCTACTAAACTTAATATGTTTTGCTTAACAAAAGTCATCCTTAATAAAATTAATAGGGACCCACCAAGATATGACCTAGAGTTGGGTAGATCATTAAAACCTTACTTTTCTGCTTTATATAAAATGCTCTCACATGCATTTTCAGTTTCAGGTGGTCGAACGAGAAGACTCACCATGTATGCTTTTTTATAGTTTACAATGTCGTATTTCTTGTACTTTCATACTGTATTTTTTATGCTTACAAAACTTGCATGCTAAACAATAATGTTACCCTGCATGAAAACCAAAACTGCTACGATAACCACTAAACCAAAACCAAAACCAAAACTAAAATCAACCAAGATAAAACTCACCGCCACAACATTCAAAATATAAGACAACTCAAAATTTAATCACAAACATCACAAAAAAAACCACAACTACAACTAAATTAAGACGTCTCTATTGGATGATCGGGAATCCCTCGGAGGAGCTAACCTACTGTTGCTAACGAGGCTTCCCAAAGTCTAAATGAAATACTCATTAAGTTGAGTTTAGTAAATTCATTTAGACTAAGTGAATCCAATAGAAAATAGTGGTACCAGAACGAGGGAACAGTAGGATCCTAACCGGTGTCCCTCTAATCAACTTTAACATGCCCCATAAAATTTAAAGAACTTCAACCATAGGGCCATCTGATTTGACATCATAAATTGACACCCTAGAAAACTTAAACTCATCACGACAAGGAGCTTGGAGCTAGCATGGTGGGCAGCACAACCATCTTCAAAAGCAAAACATGTCTTCCCCAGTTAAACCATTTCCTTCCTTAGAATTAAATAACAAACCATAGGATTTAAAGGTTGTCTGCCTAGTGCAACATAAATCCTCAACTCCTCTTTAGGCTTTTGTACAACTCTATTGTACAATCTAAGCCTTAACTCTTCTTAGGATTCCAAGGTCGTCGTTCATCACGACCTAAATCCTCACATCTTCCAGGCTATTTGTGTGATTGTTTCACACAAATGTAAGCTCTAAACTAATAAAATTGGCAGGATGAAAAACCTAAATATTTCTCCTCAAAACTGAAGTCAGTTAATAGGATAGACTGGGAAGTCACCGAGTTTCTCCTTTGGATCCATGACATCCCCTAGTTCTTCCTTCTTTGGATTCCAGAAACAAAATGCTCCAAATTTGAGCCAATCCAATTTCGCACCTCTTTGTCCGATTTCATTGAAGAGTCCTATCATTTTGAACTCGTTGAAGATAATATTTCCTGATTTTTATCGAGAGTTTTCTTAGGTGAATTCGGTTATTTAAGATGTAATTAACTATAGGGGCTTGCCCTTATAGGAAGCTTGTCCGAAGCTAGCTTAATATAAACCCTATTTAATTCTTCATATTAAAATAGGGAAATTGTCAGCAAATAAAATGGTTTTGCAGACAAAAAAAATATCATATATTTCTCAGTTTATTTGATCGAGCCTTATCCTTAAGTCTTATGTTTATCCTTCGAGATAAATACAGGGTTTGAGGTACATCACTCTTTCATTTAAACTATAAAAAATATGGGGTCAGTTTGATTTCATATTTTTCTAAACTTAAATCCATACATAAATTAAAATGTCCTTCTAAAGCGGGCGACGGGATTTCGATTCTGGTGACCGACAGCTTCTTACGGGCAACTCATCAACCAAAATAGTGCCGACAGAGCATCCAAACTTACACCTTGCAAGTTTTTTAGAATTGTGTGCTACATTTAAGTATGATATCGTATCAACTGATGCTATTAGACTTAGGCATTTTCTTTTTTACTTAAAGGATAAAGCTAAAATGTGGTTAAATTCAGTAGCATCCGGATCTATTAGAACTTGGGGGGAGTTACCACAAAAATTTTTGGTTAAGTATTTTTCACCTTAAAAAATTGCTAAGCTTAGAAATGATATTACCTCTTTTACTCAATATGAAGGCGAGTCAATATAAGAAGCATGGGAACAATTTAAAGAACTCCTCGGAAAGTGTTCACTTCATGCCTTGGTAGACTGGTTAATTATTCAAATACTTTATAATGGGTAGTAAGATCCATTTTATCTATTATTGATGCTGTTGCTAGAGGATCATTAATTTGAAAACTACTTGATGAAGCTTATGCATTAATTGAAGATATGGTTACAAATAATTTTCAATGTTCTTTTGAAAGGGTAAATCCTAAGAAAGTAGCTAATGTTCATGATAACGATGTAATTTCTATGTTGACATTTCAAGTTGCTACAATATCTAGGAAGTTAGATCAATTTGGAATGAAATTTTCTCAAACACTTCATGTGATAGAAGAAATATCATTAGGCTAGATGATTGATTCTCAACCATCATTAGAGAGTTTAAATGCAATTAACAATATATCTAATAATCCATATTCTAACTATTACTTCCTAGGTTGGAAAAATCACTCTACTTTAATTGGAATAATAATTATGGGGGCAGAAATCAACAGTGGGGGAACAATCAAGTAAACCTATTGGGAAACTGGAATAACCAAGGTAGTATTAGCAATAGACCTTCTTATCCTCCATGATTTATAGGCAAGCAACAACTTAAGGACAAAAGCTTGTCTATAGAAGAGGTGAAGTTACAGATGGGGAATCAAATACAACGTTAAAGTGCTACCATAAGAAATATTGAGAATCAACTGGGACAAATCGCTAATGCACTTAACAATATTTCTTAGAGAATGCTTCCTAGTAACGTTGAAATAAATCCTAAAGAAAAAAACAAGAGAGCAAGAGCAAGTTAAGGCTGTCAAACTCAGGAGTAGAAGGGAATTTATATTGGAATTCAAAAGGAGATTGAAGTTAAGGAGGAGTACAAATAAACTGAAACACATGAAAAAACTGTTTGCAAGGAGGTAGAAAAGCATGTCTCTCCAACTAAGATCAATTTAGAAAGACTACCACCACAATTTCTTCAAAGACTTAGACAGTAGAATGTGGATCAACAATTTTCAAGATTTTTCGAGATATTTAAAAAGCTTACAATTAACATTCCTTTTGCTAAAGCTTTGGAACAGATACAACGTTATGTTAAATTTATGAAAGAAATTTTAAATAAAAAGAGGAAGTTCAAAAATTATGAGACCGTTACACTAGGTGAAGAATGCAGTGCAATAATTCAGAAAAAGCTCCCTCAAAAACTATAGGATCCTAGTAGCTTCACCATACCTTGTGCAATTAGAGATAGTTTTTGCGAAAAAGCTTTATGTGATTTAGAAGCTAACATTAACCACATACCATTGTGTATATTCAGAAGCTTAGGTATAGAAGATATTTCTCCCACTACTACAACCCTTCAGTTAGCTGATCGATCTATAACTAATCTTAAAGGGGTTATAGAAGACGTACTTGTAAAAGTGGATAAATTAATCTTTCATGTAGATTTCATTATTTTAGACATAGAAGAATATAAATAAATACCTATCATTTTGGGAGACTTTTCTAGTCATTGGACGAACAACGGTAGATGTGCAAAAAGGAGAGTTGATTATGAAAGTTAAAGAGCAGCAAGGACTTTTAATGTGTTAAAATCAATGAAGTATCCAACTATTAGAAAATATAATAAATGTTATAGAATGGATACTATTGATTATTTAATTAATAGCCTTTGTAGAGATAGATATGAAGTTAACATACATCAATGAGAATTAGAGGATGAAAATTAAATTGATATGCAAGATAAATCGGAAGAGATAAAAACCAAGGATTTAAATTATGTTCAAGAAAGTTTTAAGATTTTGGACAAATGAAAATAATAAACCTCTGATTCCTTCAATAGAAAAACCTCTTGAACTTGAGATGAAAGTGCTCCCTACTCATTTGAAGTACGCTTATTTAGGGAATTCATCAATATTAACTCTAATAATATCCTCAAATTTAACTAAAAATCAAGAAGAAAGATTAATTGCACATTGAAAAATCATAAGAAAGCATTTGGATAAGCATTAGCTGATATAAAAAAAAATTAGCCCTTCAATCCGTGTGCATACAATTTTAATGAAAGATGATCATAAACCTAGGGCTAATCCTTAAAGGAGATTAAATCCTATCATGAAAGATGTTGTGAAGAAAGAGATTTTAAAGAGCTTGGATGTTAAAATTATTTATCTTATTTCTGATAGTGCTTGAGTTAGTCCTATTTATTATGTACCTTAGAAAGGGGGAGTGACTCTAGTTGTAACCGAGTAGAATGAATTAATCCCAACAAGATAAGTCACTAGGTGGCACATTTGCATTGATTGTAGAATTTTAAAACTCACCACTGTGAAGGATCATTTTCCTGTACCCTTTCTGGACCAGATGTTGGATAGGCTAGCAGAGCATCACTATTTCTGCTTTTTGGATAAATATTTCAGGTACCATCAAATACCTATAGCTCTTGAGGATCAAGAAAAGACAACATTTACTAGTTCATATGGGACTTTCACTTTTAGAGGAATGCCTTTTACTTTTTGCAATGCACTTGCCACTTTTCAAAGGTGCATGATACCTATTTTTTGTGATTTAGTTGAGAAAGGAATTGATGTTTTTATGGACGATTTCTAAATTTTTGGAACCTCTTCTGATTCATGTTTAGATCACTTAGCTCAGGTTCTAAAATGCTGTGAAGAAACAAATTTAGTTTTCAATTGGAAAACATGTCAATTTATGGTCACAGGAGGAATTATGTTAGGACATAAGATTCATGAAAATGACATGGAAGTAGATCCAACTAAAATTCAAGTTATTGTTGAATTACCACCTCTTATGTCAAAGGAGTAAGAAGGTTTCTTGAACATGTTGGGTTCTATAGATAGTATATTAAAGACTTCAAAAAAATTACTCTGCCTCTTTGTCATCTTTCAGAAAAAGACACGAATTTTGATTTTAACAAGGAATGCCAAAGTGCTTTCAATTTATCAAAGGATAAATTAATCAGTCCACCAATTATGATTTCACTTGATTGGGAGAAACCATTTAAACTAATGTGTGATGCAAGTGATTATGCTTTTGGGTAGTATAAGGGAAAAAATATGATAAAATTTTCAAAGTTATATATTATGCCAGTAAAACTCTTAATAAATCTCAAATAAATTATACTACCACTAAAAAGGAATTATTGGTGATAATATATACTTTTGATAAATTTAAACCTTTTCTCATTGGGCCAAAATGTATCATGCATACTGATCATTCTACTATTAAAAATTTGATGCTGAAGAAGGATTTGAAACCTGGTTAGTTAGATGGGTCCTTTTAATGCATGATTTCAATTTTCAAGTAGCAGATAAAAAGGGTATCAACAAACAAATTGTTGATCATTTATATAGGTTAAAACAAGAAAATTATGGTGATAATGATATTAACATAAATGAAAATTTTCCTGATGAACAATTATGCTCTATTTATGAGTAGCATACTCTCTGGCAAGCTAGTATAGTTAACTACCTTGTTAGTATTACATCCACTCAAAAAAAGTGTGCAAGTAAGATGAAAGATTTTACTTTTGGTACAACCCTTATTTATATAAAAATGTAAGGACTTAGTGATCAGAAGATGTGTGCTTTTTGAAGAAACCAAAGGAATCATTAAGAAATATCATGAATCTGGTTTTGGGTGACATTTTAGAGTGGATAAAACTGCATATAAAATTTTAATTCTATTGGACTACAATATTTAAGGATGTTAATACCTATGTAAAAAGATGCGATAGATGTCAAAGAGTAGGCAATATTTCAAGAGAAATGAAATGCCCCTAAATTTTACTTTGGAAGTTAAAACTTTTGATGTATAGGGTTTAGATTTTAAGGGACCATTTGTACCATCTAGAGGAAAGTTATAAATTTTATTAGCTATGGATTATGTTTAAAAAATAGATTGAAGTTGTTGCTTTACCTCATTATGATGCTCAAAGTGTTGTTAAATTTTTAAGGAAAAATATTATTACAAGATTTGGAATGCTAAGACTGATGGGGGAAGCCATTTTAAGAACTTTAGTATTAAAAAATTAGTGAGGAAATATAGAATTAATCATCAAGTTGCCATAGCTTATCACCCTAAAAAAAGGGGTTTAGCTGAAGTATTCAATCATGAAATTAAAGGCATTTTGGAAAAGACTGTAAATCTAAATGTAACGATTCATCTGTGACAGCGACTTTATATATGCAATAAAATGTAAGATAATATGGATGTATTAAATATTCAATAATTGTAAAGTNATATAACCCTTCTTCCCCTTCTCATTTTATTTCCTAGCCGGCCTTAGGTTGTAGGTGTGATAGGCGTGTGGGCTTGATCGCCCACACAGGGTGTGTGCACTAGCGTCAGTCGGTGCGGTGGCACACCTATGTGATGGATCAATTGTTTTCCTAGATGTGACCTATAGGATATGATCCCCTTGCGCAACTAATTTTCCTACGATAGCCGAGTGAATCCTATTTCACTATTAGCCCTAGCACAAAAATCCTAGAGGTTGGAGCTCCCTTCGCTCCCCTTTGCTTTGGTTGTCTCGATCTTTTAGAAAGATAAAAAAGCAGATCTTTGCAAAATGAGAAAATGTGAGTCATTAGCTTATTTTACAAAGCTTGGTGGTGTCATGAAATTGAGAAGAGCATTGTCGCTAGCCCGTTTCATGACGAGATGAAGAACTTCCCCGTTTGGATATCTAGGGAGAAGTTCCCCACTTGCCCGCCAAAGCAAAGGCGGCAATCGCCATATTTTTATATATCGATCCTAGGTTCCTCTGTGAGGTTGTTAGCACATGAATGACTCCCTATTATATGTGTATGTTTGCATGTTGCATTTTGCATGCCACATTGCACATCACTTCACCTCGTCTAGCCGCCCCAATCTAACGAGCATTTCACTTCGGCTCGACGAGCAATTCGCTTCGCTCCGTCTAGCCGGCCCGACCCTGCGATCATTTCACTTCGCTACGTTTAGCCGCCCTGGCCCTGCAAACATTTCACCTTGCTTCTTCTGGCCGCCCCGGCCAGACGGGCATCCCACTTCATTTCATGACACTTTGGCTCGACCGGATCCCTCGACCCAGTCGACCAACTACTTGCACCACCATATTGTCATGCATGTGTGTTTGAATTTTGTATATCGTAGCGCATATGCATGAATACATTAGTGCATCCCGCCTTGCATCTGTATGTTTACATGATTATGATCATATGTATGAGTTGCACATTCCCTGGGGTCGCTGCCACCACGGCATGCCCATCTTTCTGGGGCTCTTGCCGCTATGACATGCCCATTGCGTTAGGTTATTGCCTTATCGACATACCTCTTGAGGCCGCTACTATCACGGCATGCCCATCTTTTGCATCCCCTGCCACCATGACATGCCCATTTTGTTAGGTTATTGCCTTATCAGCATACCAACTGGGGCCACTACCACCACGTCATCCCCATCTTCCTGGGGCCTCTGCTATCACAACATGTCTACTCTTTACAGGTCACTACCTTATCGGCATACCTCCTAGGGTCGCTGCCACCATGGCATGCCCATCTTCTTAAGGTCACTGCCACTACGGCATGCCCACCTTTGTTTGAATCTCTGCCCCATGGTATAATCATCACTTGTATTTTGATTAATCATCTGCATTTGCATGTTCGCATGGATAGCAAGCCAGACCCATTAGGAGAGTGACTCATGTGTTGGTCGTGATGCCTTAATGAGCATTGCTTGTCGGGTCAATCTTGATGAGCAATGCGAGTTAAGTCATCGGGATTGACATGAGTATGACTATGTTACGAATCTAATGAATCTAACTAGTGTCATCTCCTTTTGTGACACTCTTTAGATTCTTTGGATCCTTAGGATGGGGTCAGTAAAGCGACACCTTCAAAGTTATATCATACCCAGACTTACCCCACACTTTGTTATTAGGTTGGTGCACTTGTCGTTAGATGGTGTGCTAGGCTAGGTTTTAGGATGCTATGTAGTATTTTTTACACCTCTGACTATTATCGTGTGTTGTGTTGTCTTGTGCTAGCCATGTGTCACTTTCTTGCCTTTTTTGGTGCATTTGCATGCTTCTTGTGTGTTATAGTATATTAGTGCGATCTTCTTCAAGTGTCGTGTCTATTTATACACACTCACACATGTGTTATTACAGGGAGCATGTAATGATTTCTAATCCTTTACTTGTAGGTGCTCTTTAGCTCCCCCCAATCATAAGGCACAACTTGTTATTTTTATGATGCATGGCGTGCCTGCTAACACTTATTTTATCCAGGTCGAGTCTTTATTTTCTATTTCAAATATATTTGATAGAGTCTTAGGAGAGCCTGTATCAGAAATAAGGTACAGGTAAGGGTTTCGACGTGGATGACGCATTGAACCATGTGACGAGGACCAGGAGCAGTAGCTCATGTCCCGTACCTTAAGTCCAAATTTTATATTTTTGTATAGATTTAGGACCAGGCATGTCTATTCGGAGTTCGACTGCTTTATTTTTTTTACTAGATTATGTTGTCGGTCCAGCGGCATTTGGTCTGTTCATATATTCTTTTGGGGTTTTTTCTTTCTCTTTTTCTTCTCGTATGCCTTTGCATGTTAGAGTGTTTTATATTGTTTCTTTTTGTGTATCTGGACCCCACAAAAATGCAACCTAGGCTCACTAAGGACCATAAAATTTTAATTATTTTTATCTAAAAAAATCCTAATAATAAAATATTGAGATAATCAAAATTTTAGGATTAAAAGATTCAAAATTTTTCAAAATCAGTCTTTACTTTTTTTGCATGGCACTCTGACCGGTTTTAAAAATGGTTTGCATGCATGACCACAACCCATTCATATTTAATAGGGCCTTGACAGCGACTTTACATATGCTTAAAAATATAAGTAATTAATACTACTGCCAAAAGATTTAATTCCTCAGCAATTGTATTAAAACTTAATAACAGTTATAGATTTGATAAAGATGGATGTATATAATATTCAATAATTGTAAAGTCATACTTATCAACGCAAGTATACGTATTGGNTCATCGGTCAACGCCAATACGCGCGGTGTGCTTGCCTAGCACACCACACCTATTGGGGGTCCATTTGTTGACTTCAATTTTTGGTTGAGGTTTAGTTTTTCCTCTTTAGTAGCCTAGGGTCTAGCCATAGGACATTTCTTATTGACTATTCCTAGAAAACTAGATATGGAACCCTCACCATTAGAAATTCCAAACTCTTCTCCACTCAACTTGAAGATCCACATATTAGTCTTAACCTCTAAACACTTAGTAGACGGGGCCACTATGGAGGGAAACTCAAGATGAGTCACCCTTAGGATTGCTGGACCTTAGGGTTAACCCTAAGTGTTGGTCTGGAGCTAAGGCATTCACTACACTCATCTACACTCACAATCACTCAAAACTCTAAACTCAAATTTCTAACCTAGACTCCTTGATCTTTTGGGATACTCATGTAGATGATCCACTAAACCTATTAGCCCTATGGCTATGGTTTGGCTAAGACCACTATGTAGAGGACCCAAAACGGGGTTTCCATTGGTTCATGGCTTATTAGTGATGTTTGGTACCTCAACTCTACCAAAGTACCCATCTTGGCCTTTTACCCCTAAAACACACCCAAATTACCAAAATACCCCTCCATAGCTCAAAATCCCAAAAATTCCCAGAAAATCCCAATAAATCATAAATATTCCTAATTTCATTCTCTCAACTACCATATGACCAAGTTTGGCCAATTTGAGCATCTTTAGCCAAAATCCCCAAATTGCCCTTTAAAGACCCAACTTTCCCCAAATCCAACTCAAATGTCCATCAATTGGGTCTCAATTGACCCTAATTCCAATCCTGAACTCAAATTCACTTTCGATATGACCAAAATAAATCAAATCCAAGCTCAATTGGTCCATGATTTCAACCCAATTTTGATTTGAGTCAAAACCCCAATTTTGACCATATGACATAATCTCACCAAATTGAACCCATAGCCTAGTCAATTGGCCTCAATTAATGTTGCAAAATCTTTATAAAATTCCTATACATCAAAATCAACCATCAATTAACCTTGGTGAAGCCTCAAATCCATTTGATTTTGGCTTAAATCCAAAATTCTCAAATTTAGCCCCAAATTAGCTAAGTCCCCAAATTTCACCCAATTGATTGCCTTAACGTCCAAATTGTCATCCAATTCATATTGAAAACTCTTCATGAGGTCCCTATTGACTATTTAAAATAATCAATTTGGACTTAGCCCAAGCCTAACCCAAGCTAGACCCAAGCCTAGCCCAACATCACCAAATTGGTTAAAGTTTAAAATTCCCTCAAATTGACCCTCCAATTGAGCTCAAAACCACTTCCATCCTTCACCAAAGTTGTTCCTTATGATCATATACACCAAATGCAATAATTAATTAGACCAATTGACATGGATAGCTGACTGAATTTTTGTGTAAATCAACAATTACAAGAATTTGATGACGTTACCAGAAGATTTAAATTCCAGCAACGTTGCTAAAAACTTGATTGTGACTTTATATATATATGTTTGATTTAATAAATATGTATAGATATAATATTCAATAAATTTAAAGTCGAATTTGCAAGTATATGTATCACTCAAGTAATATAGGGCTCTAATGGAGTCCTAGATATCGATCCCACAGGGAGAAATAGAATACTACGGACTAAGATTTAATAAAAAGTAATACTTCAACTACAATGACGTTCAAGTTGCTTAACTGTCACTAATAGGTAATTGAAATAAGTAGATAATTTGGATAATAACTAAGTATAGAAAATAGTGTTTAATTCTGAAATTCAATATATAAGAAAGCATCCTTCTCCTTGTCAAGAAATTAAAGTGAATGGATAAAGTTAATCAGTTCAAATTGGATTGTACCAAATAGATNAAAGTTTCTAATGTGAAGTTCAATATATAAGAAAGCATCCTTCTCCTTGTCAATAAATTAAAGTGAATGGATGAAGTGAATTAGTTCAAATTGGATTGTGCCAAACAGGAGANTAATAAGTAACTAATGATAGAAAGTAGGGTGTAATTTTGATATTCAATATATAAGAAAGCATCCTTCTCCTTTTCAAGAAAGTATAGTGAATATNTAAAATATTCAAGATAATTAAAATTTAGGATTTAAATATTCAGGATTTAAAAATTGCAACATTTACTTTCTTACATATGTTAATAGGGCCTCCACAATACTTAAGGACTGCTCTAGATAACTGCATCATATTTGCATGTCCCGAGGAGGAGTCCTCGTGCTTCTCCAACCTGACTGACCCAACATACCGCTTTATAGGTGGTTGTCTAGTGTGCCTAGGGTGTTAGAAGGCTCCCTGACCCATACAGGGTGTAAGGCCTTTTGTTTGGAGTGTTTCCAGCTTTGTAGCTGAATCTCCATTTTTTTCCTTCCTGAGGCATCCTTGCCACTTTGGTAGGTATAAGTCTCACCTCTTGGAGCTTCAACTTTTAGTCATAGGATAGAGTTTCTTTCTTTTCACCTTAGGATGACGCAATTCACGGATTGTTGACTGGGGATCTCAGGACGTGTTGAGTCGACTACCTTCACGACCAGGTAGACTTAGGGTCCTAATAGCAGTGGATGACTGGTCTGTGGTACCCCGACCAAGACCTCTACCTCTTTTAGGATCACTCTACCTTCCTTTTGTTGAGCCCCTTTGAGCCATGTCGCTCCTTGACTTTGTTGATATCATTTTGACGGCTCGATGCCGATAAGCTGTCGCCCATTTGAGATACAATGATTTGTCCTCTGCCCATATGGTCCGGACGTACTTTGACATGTTGGGATATCCCCACAAAGATGATTTAGGTTATTTCGTGGGCCTTGTGTGCCGATGAGCCACTACCTATTCGGGATGTGAGAGACTCACTTTTTGCCCGATAGCTTAGTGTGAGCTTTGAAGCATCAGGACCGTTCCTACACGGAATAACCTTCCTTTGAGTACCTATTGCCCCAAGTTCAAGATAATTCAAGCGAAACTCCTTTTATCGAGAGCCTTCTAAGATTTTNTAAAATAAATATGTAATTTTAATAACTATTAAATAACTAATTATACTAATGAAGGCTCTAATATGNGTTCAATTTGCTTATCTGTCACTAATAGACAATTAAAATAAATAGATAATTTTAATAACTATTAAATAACTATTGATACTAAGGAGTGTTTAATTATGATATTCAATATGTAAGAAAGCGTCCTTCTCCTTGTCAAAAAATTATAGTGAATANTGACTAATCCTATGCTTGTTTACTGAATTTGTGGCTAGGCTGGGAGGATACCGGCTCTCACTTCAGAGCTCCTGCATTCCCCTTGCCTGAGGGCTAACATCTACACTTCAACACCCCCCACGTTCCCCTCACATGAGGGCTAACATTTACACTTCAGCACCCAAATGATAGGACCAAATTGCGTTCCCCTCCCCTGAGGGCTAACATCTACACTTCAGTACCCAAACGATAGGACCAAATTGGAAGATTTTAGTTGCCTGAGGGCTAACATCTACACTTCAACACCCAAATGATAGGACCAAATTGAGGATTTTAGCTTTCCACTCTAAAATCTCCAATTCTACGCTCGATAATTTTTATTTCCCTATTTATTTGCACCAAATTGGGGATTTTAGTCTGTCACTCTAAAATCTCCAATTCTACGCTCGATAATTTTTTTTCCATATTTATTTGCACCCAACTTTTCACTCTAAAATCTCCAATTCTACGCCCGATAATTTTATTTCCCTATTTATTTGCACCCAACTTTCAAGGACTTTCACCTCCCTAAATCTTGGATGTAATCTTCACTTTAGTTGTAAAACTGATCATATTTTAACAAATCAATTGGCCAGACTGAATATAAATTAAGATCGAAGTGAAAAGATCATCACAACTTCTTTAACATTCTCAAGGCTCAACCAATTCAAATCACCATTTCACAAAATCTCAAGACAAGGAGAAAGACAAAGAAAACTACTCAGAACTCATGGGGAAGATACGACAAAACTCAGAATTTATTTATAAAAGAAAAGTCACACAAACTATAATAAGTAAATACCACTTATCTCTAATTTCTCCCCAAGCAAATTCCTCGAAGTTCCTCTGAATCTCTTCCTTTCTTTACAGTACACAGAATTCTTCTTCGAAGGGGCAAGGAGGAAGAAATCTCTCACTTTCCCTCCACTCTTACAATCTCTCAAGGAATTCCTCACAATCTAACCCTAAATTAAACTCTCTACACTCTACACCCCCTACACACTCTACACACTCTACACACTCTACACCCCCTCTCTGATTTTTGGCCAAAAGTTTCTTTTAAAGTTGTAGAAGAGTTTTCCAAAGAGTTGCCTAAGCATCCCCTAAAAAATTGTCCACATTCAATGCACCTGTTGAGATAATCGCCGATCTCGCCGTCGACGGCCTCGAGGGCGCCGTCGGTGGCCTTCTGGAATATTTATTCTGAACTCTCGAGAAAAATCCGATGTCGGCGCCCTAGTTCAAATCTTCATATTTTGGTCCTTTTCACTCCAAATTCGCTCCTCTTTGCATCTTTTTGCTCCAATGACCATAATTCAACATACCTGCAACAAAACATAAAAAATATCTTTCTTTAAAGTGCAATATCATCAAAATTAGTGTAAAATAGGTATGACAATCTCAACATATTTTCCTCTGGTCACCCAAACAGTCCCAAAACCTTCAAAATCATTTTAAATGTCCCCAAAACCAATTAAGATGGCTCCATTCAGCTCAATTTGACCAATTTTGACCATAATCCCAATTTTACCTTAAATGCCCAATTACCCTAATTTACCCCCAATGTCCCCCAATTTAATCTCAATCTTCTCCAATCTCAATTCTAAATTCAAATTCATTATCCCTAAAGTTGATTGAAACCAAATCAAAGCTCAATTGAACCCAATTTCAAGCCCTATTTCAATCTCAATCCTAAAATCCCCAATTTGACCATATACCAAAATTTCATCAAATTGAACCCCCAAACCTCTCTAATTGCCCAAATTTTGAATTCAAAACTCTTTACAACACTTCCACACATCAAATTTAACCTTCAACTCGCCTTTTTCAAGCAAAAAATTTGCTCAAGTTCAACTTGGACCAAAACCCCTAATTTTCCCTCAAATTAGCAATGTCCCGAAATTCCACCAATTTGAACTCCATAATCCCAAAATTTCCACTCAATTTCTATCCAAAAAAACTTCATGAAAATCACCCACATCAATTCTGTCATAGCTAAACTCTAGCCCAACCCAAACCCAAATCTAACCCAACATCCCCAAAATTGGTCATGAGCCAAAATCCTTTATATTATACATCCAAATAAACTCAAATCACTCAATTCTTTTTCTAAACTCCTTGTGGCAATCATCTACACCATCTTGATCAATGAATTGAGCTCAATGTCATGACTAGCCCAACCTAAACCCAAATTCAAGCCAAAATGCCCAAAATTGAACTCATGCACCAAAGTTGACCAAACCAAACCAAAATTATCAAACCAAAGCTACCACATCCACTATTTGGACTCTAGTGACCAGGCTAGACCCACTTAGGCTACCCTACATGAGCTATGGACCAATGGTTTCTTGATTTAAGGGATCTCCTCCCATATTTGTCCTAAATCGAAATATTTTTGCCATCATGCCTTAACCATTAATGGTTAATCATCATTAATCTCCCTCTGCCTCCCTTGATCACTCTGGCCACCATCCCTGGCCCTGCTAACTGGCTTCGTCACCGAAAGAGCCGAAAATGAGAGCCACCTTCCCCATTTCAAAACCTAATTTAACCCATCCATGTGACCTAACACTAATTTGTCTTTGGTACTCTTCAACCCTCCACATAAGTTGTTAATTGCATCTGAATTGAAGCCTTAACTCCACCCTATTTAGACTCACCTTCTCCACAGCCAAACAGGAGCATAACAAAAATTAAACAAAACTCTGCCAAAATCTCACCAGACCTCCTTGCAAATTAGAGAAGCTCATTACCACCAATCTTCAACCTAATTCCCTTTGCCTACATTCAGTTTTTGAGCTCAAAACAAGGGCAATTTTGGCCACATTTCCCCACACCTCCATAGTCCACTAAACTCAAATTAATTGTGTGCACACCATCCCTAGAGTGAGAGGAGTTGATTCCACACAAAACTCCCATCACAGAGAGCCTCTAACCTAGCTCTAGACAAACACCTGAAAACACGTTTGATCAAAATCATATCTAGACAATTCACCACAGCACAACAACTCATCTGAAGGCTCGTTGGACTCCTCTCCAACCATCTGATTGAGGCCACACCTCTCAAACAAAGGTGTTAAACTCTCTCCTCAATCTGAACTTAATTTTATTCTCCATGCATATATACTGTATTTCATAGAATTGTAACCGTATGAATGTGTTCGTCTTGAGTAGATGAAGGTGTAGGAACATACCCTATGTGATTTGGTTGAGTATCGAAAGAGATCTTAAGGTTGAAGTTGAATAGCTTACGGGCTAAGTTAATCGAGGATGATCAATGAATGTCGTCCATTCACGCGTGAATTGATCTAACGGTTGCAGAGGCGTCAAACGAGCAAATTGAATCATCACTGAGTTAGGTGGCGGTGTCGAATCAAAAGACACCGTGTGGAGGCTTTAGAGACGCGTAGGTTGATGCGGTGCCACATGGATAAATAGAAAAATATAGATTTTAATGATTTAAATAAATATGAGAACTTTAAGAATCCATGACTCTGCATAAAGAAATCATAAAAATAAATTAAAACTACCCTCTTGCTCAGTGAACAAAGGAAAATAACGTGAACAAAAAATAAAAATTATTTGTTGAGTCTTTGAGTTTAAATTAACTAAATGGTCACTGTGGTATTTTAATATATTTTGATCAAATTTTGTTCGCCATGGCTAAGAACTTTTTAGGGTTTGTCCCTTAAGGTAGAGGATATGATTTCTTATTTTTCCAAGATCAGAGAGCATCTCTGTGCTTGTAGCCCTAATTTCCAAGCTTGGATGGCCATTCTGGCTTAAAATAATTATATAAATTAAAATATAACTTAGAAAATTATGGGATGAATTTTAGTACGTTCCATATGACCAGCGGAGCTTAGGAAAAATATCAGCATGGTTTGGATAATTTTATATATTTCTATAGGTAATTAAATGCTTATAACTTGTATTAATTTATTTAAATTAAATATTATTAAAAAACTAATAAAATTAATTTCAAATAGTGTAGAAAAATAAAGTTGACACTCTGTAAAAGTTCTAAAATTATTTGATTAAGTTTAAGTACTAAAGTTAGTTTTATAAGAAAAATTATATTTTTGTACAAAAATAATTATATTAAATTAAATATACTTAAAAAAATTATGAAAACTGGTTTTCTGAGTTTCTTGTGATCAGGGGGCACTTAGGAAAAATAAAAATTATTTTTGAGAAAATACATCATTTTTGAACTATATTTTAAATTAAAAATAATTAAAAATTTCAAAAAATATAAAAATGGTTAAAAATGTTTCTAATTGTTTCCCGATCACTTAAGACTCATTAAAATATTTTTCTAAATTTTTATAAGTTAAAAATAAGTTTTTAAAGAATAAAAATGTATTTTTCTTAATTTTTCATTAAAATAATTATAATAAATAAACTAAAAATCATAAAAATATAAATTTGTTTTTTTAGCTTTCAGAACTCAGAGAGATTTAAAAAAAAACATTTTTATAATTAAAACACATTTGCTATGTAAAACAATCATTAAAACCATTAAATAATTATAATAAGAAATTTATAATTTGAAAAATCTTAGAATTTTGTCTAAGTGTTTCTCTCACCTATGTGAACCTCTAATAATTTTATCATGTCCAAAAATCTTTTTTTGATAAGCTAAATAAATCAATTCAGGAAAATCCTATTTTTGAACTAAAATAATCATATAAATTAAATGAAAATCTAAAAGACCACATTGTTTCTCCTATGAAATTTTAATTAACTTATGATTGAGTTCCCATGAAAATTTCAAACTCATTTGAATTTCATTTGATAAGTTACGAAGTGGAAAGCCCTAGGGGCAAAATGATAATTATGGAATTTTAATTCCCTAATTAAATTTTAGGATTAATTAAAGAGTAAATGGGCAATATTGATCATAATAATCTTTTTTAATGATTGAAACTTACTGGGTTAAAAGGAGAAACTAATTTGTCATCCTTTCATGATAAGGGTAAATTTGTAACTTTGATAATCCTCATAACTTGGAAGTCAATTCAATAGGATGATCCTAAAATAATGGGCTTAGGTATGAAGATAATTATTCACTCATTTAAAGCCCATTAATTAGTGATTACATACTAATTTTGATTTTAATGAGGATTGAAATTTCATTTCAATATTTAATTATCTTAAATTTACTTTGAAAATTGAAATTGAAGGGCCTAATAGTGAACTAAGTTTGATATGTAAGAATTGTCTTAATTGGGATTAGAAAAGATGGAATTAATTAATTGATAAACACTTTCAAATACTTTAGGCCCTACTTTAACTATGGGTATTGAAATCCTTAATGATTTTGGACTTGCCCTTTGGGGTGCCCAATCATATAACTATCAAATGACATGTTAAGCGATTGTCTAACTTTCTTTATTTCTCGGGATAAATAAAATGTGAAGGTTCACTAAGTAATGGGGTAATTTCAATTCAACCTTGGGAATGATTAATAGAACAATATAATAAGTTCAAAATGAACTCGAACGTTTCCAGGGATCTTTAAAGCGGTTCAGGGTCATTCCCCAAGCACTTTGGAATCTCTTGAATATTTTGAAGGACAAATTGAACTTGTTATATTTTGTTCTAGAAAATTATTCACTAAGATCTTTAGGGACTCACTGAGTCTTGGTTTGAGGGTTCAAAAACTAAACCCTTATTGACTCTTGCAATTTATTTGAATCTCCTGAAAAATTCTATATATGTTGCAAGTTCTAACCTTTCAGCGGAAATGCCGAGAAGATGAAAGGTACGCTTTTACAAGTGTTATTTAATTTCTATCATTTTACTTTACTGCAATTTACTTTTGCTTCCAAATACCATAAATGTTTGGTTGTGCACTTTACTTTACTTGCAAAAGCCAAAACCAATTTCAAAAATTAATCAACATTTTCAAAAACCTAAAACAAATAGTTTCAAAGGTAACCATATATCCTTTGAAATGTCACTTAACTTAAAATGTCATTTTGAATTTACGGGAGTCCCTCGAAGGAGGTAACTCATAGTTCCTAACGAGATCTCCCCAGTTTAAATGGGTTTAACAACTCGTTTAAGCTAAGTAAATTCAAAAGAAAATAATGACACCGAAACGAGAGAACAGTGGGATTCTAACTGGTGTCACTTTAATCAATTTCAACCCCCCCCCTCATTATTGAACTTCAACTTTCATTTAAACCTTTAAACCTTAGACTTTATGATTAATACATTGTCGAAGAGCGTGGAGCTAACTTTGTGGGCAGCCTTTCTACAATAGCATGAGCATCTACAAAAAACACATCTTTTCTTAGAATTAAACAACAAGCCATATGATTTCGATGTTGTCCTTCTAATGCGACATAAATCCTCAACTTTTTCTTTAGGCCTTTGTATAACTGTGTTTTACAATTTAAGCCCTAACTCGTTTTAGGATTCTGAGATTGTGATTCATCAAGGCCTAAACCTTCACATCTTCCAGACTATTTGTGTGACCGTCTCGCATAAATGTAAGCCTTAATTAATAAAATTGACAGGATGTAACATTTAAATAATTCTTTTCTCTGAAATTGAAGCAAAACTATAGGATAGCTTGGGAAGTCACCGAATTTCTCCTCAAAATTCGTGACAACCGCTAGCTCTTCTTTCGTTTGGATTCCATAAAAATGTTTCAAATTTGAGTCATTCCCCTTTCACACTTCTTTGTCCGATCTTTTGAATATTCCTGTCCCTTTGAATTCTTTGAGGACAATATTCCATGATCATAATCGAGAGTTTTTTTAAGTGAATTCCGTTATCTAAGACGTATTAACTATAGGGGCTTGGCCTTATAGGAAACTTTTAAGAACCCAATTTAATATAAACCTATTTAATTTTTCATATTAAATAGAGGAATTTGTCAGTCAACATAAAAATGGTTTTTCGCAGACTCAAACGGATGTCATAAATTCTATAGCTTATTTAATCGAGTCTTTCCAGAGAGTAGTGTATCTATTTTTCGGGATGGATGCATTGTCTGCGGTGTTAGGCCTGTTTATTTAAACTACTTAGGATATGAAATCGGTTCAGTCTTATATTTTCAATATTTAAAATATTAATTTTTTTCAAAATTATATATATATATATAAACCGGGTGTCGGGATCTCCATTCCGGCGACTGACAAATTCTAATTTGGTGACCGACATCTCTTTTTTGTCCAATGTCACACTTGATACTTCTCCGCTCAATAAAATAATTTAGAAGTTATTCTGTTGCCTTTATAACCAAATTAATATCTTCTAATCATATTTCCTAATCCCACATGTAGTCACGTTAACTAGCTAAATTAAAGTTACAATATCACTTTTTAACTAGTTTTGGTTGATAAACATAATTTGGATTGGTTTATAACTCTTTGATTTTGACACATTCAATTTAGATTGGCCAATTATGGCTTTATATTTATAATATAAAAATAATTACTGATAATTATGGCTAAATTGTAGGAAGAAAATATATTAAAATTTTATTAATGGGGAATATAAATATATGCCTGTTTTAAAGAGAGAGTTAGAATATTAAACAATTAAATGGCATCCTGTCGGAAGAAAATTTCAAGTAACGTCGTACGTACTATTCAAGTGGATATATGAGATTGTTTTGAAAGTCATAGGAAGGAGAATGTTGTACAGTTGCACGTTCACGTAGAAGGAAAAGGGTTCCGGCTGGCCATGCATTTCTAATATTTAATTAATTTCATTTTTCATGCTATGGAATAAAATAATAGATAAAGCATGTTTTATTACTCACGTCACGTTGTTTGTCTTTTCCGTTGTGCTTCTTTAGAAAATGGTATAAAAATAGTAAGAAAAAATAAATATATTTCACTCTCTGGTTCCATTATGTGAATCTATAAATACTTTATTTCTGCACCGTAATCATCACCAACGAACCAACAAAGGAAAAGAGNCTCAATCTGGTCTTTCCATCACCCTTTTGGTCGGATGTGAGTCATCAAGCTTTTCTTCCTAATGTGACACAAATCTTTGAAGATAGGTATAAAACCTCCTTAAATGGAGTAAGGCATCCTATTCTCATCTTTTAAGTCTGGTNCATCTACACATCAGCACCCAAACGATAGGACCGAATTGGGGATTTTAGTTTGTCACTCTAAAATCTCTAATTTTACGTCCGATAGTAATATTTTCCTATTTATTTGCGCCCAACTTTTGTCACTCTAAAATCTCCAATTCTACGCCCGATAATATTATTTCCTTATTTATTTTCACCCAACTTCCAATGCAATCTCCAATTCTACGCCCGATAATATTATTTTCCTATTTATTTGCACCCAACTTCCAAGGTTTCCAAATCTATGCCCGATAATATTATTTCCCTATTTATTTGCACCCAACTTCCAAGGGCTTAACCTCCCTAAATCTTGGATGTAATCTTCACTTTAGTTGTAAAACTCAACATATTTTAACAAATTACTCCCTGAATCTTGGATGTAATCTTCACTTTAGTTGTAAAACTCAACATATTTTAACAAATTTATCCCTGAATCTTGGATGTAATATTCACTTTAGTTGTAAAACTCAACATATTTTAACAAATCAAATATCTCCAATTCTACTCCCGATAATTTTATTTCCTTATTTATTTGCACCCAACTTCCAAGGGCTTTGACCTCCAAAATCTCCAATTCTATGCCCGATAATTTCATTTCCCTATTTATTTGCACCCAATTTCTAAGGGCTTTGACCTCCCATGCCCGATAATATTATTTCCCTATTTATTTGCACCCAACTTCCAAGGGCTTTGACCTCCCCAAATCTCCAATTCTATGCCCGATAATTTCATTTCCCTATTTATTTGCACCCAATTTCTAAGGGCTTTGACCTCCCAAATCTTGGATGTAATCTTCACTTTAGTTGTAAAACTCAACATATTTTAACAAATCAATTGGCTAGATTGAAAGTAAATTAAGATCAAAGTAATTGTAAATCTCAACATATTTTAACAAATCAATTGGCCTCCCTGAATCTTGGATGTAATCTTCAATTTAATTGTAAAATTCAACATATTTTAACAAATTAATTGGGCAGATTGAAAGTAAATTAAGATCAAAGTGAAAAGATCATCACAATTTCTTAAACATTTTCATTGTTTCACCAATTCAAGTCACCATTTCACAAATCTCGAGATAAGGAGAAAGAGAAAATTACTCAAAACTCATGGGGAAAACACAACAATACTCGGAATTCATATATAAAATCAAAACCATACAAACTATAACAAGTAAATAACTTATCTCTAAATTTCTCCCCAAGAACACTCCTCGAAGTTATCTTCCTTTCCTTACAGCACACATAATTTCTCTTCGAAGAAGTAAGGAGAAAGAAATCTCTTACTTTCCCTCCACTCTTACAATTTCTCGAAGAATTCCTCACAATTATACACTCTAACAACCTCCAAAAGTCTCTCCAAACCTTTCAAACCCTTCCTTCCTTTCTTTCATTTTCGGCCAAAATGTTCTCTTTAAAGATGTAAATGAGTTTTCCCAAGAGTCGCTTACGCACCCCGCCAAAATCCGGCCTTATCCATTGTACTTGTCACATAACCGTCGATCCCGCCGTCGGCGGCCTCGATGGCACCGTCGGCAGCCTTCTAGAGAATATATCCTGTAGCCTTAGGAAAAGCTCGTTGTCGGCGGCCTCGATGGCGACGTCGGCGCCCTAGTTCAAATCTCCATATTTTGGTCCTTTTTGCTCCAAATTCGCTTCTTTTTGCATCTTTTTGCTCCATTGACCCTAATTCATCATTCCTGCAATAAAACATCAAAAATACCTTTCTTTAAAGTGCAATATCATTAAAAACAGTATAAAAGAGCTATGAAAATCTCAACATATTTTCCTTTGGTCAAAATCCCCCAAACTTAACTATTACTTGTCCTCAAGTAATTTTAGTACTATATAAAAGTTATGATCTACTGCAGTAATATTTTAATTCAGAAACACTATAAGTTTGATTTAGATAAATATCAGTAATATTTTAATTCAGAAACACTATAAGTTTGATTTAGATAAATATCATAGTTAGATTTTCAGAAAAAATTGAAGTAATTGAATTAACTCTGTACATATCAGATTATCTAGTCATCAAGCTTTAAGAGTTCTAGTTTTCTATTCATTTCAAGAATGACTATCGATTGCAATATTAAGTCACTTAAAATATCCAAAAGATAAGAACTTCATGAAAGCTCTATTAGTAAAAAGATCTATTCCATAAGTATAAGTTCAGGAATGTATTTTAAGTTTTCCCTTTAGGTAGGTCCAGTGAAGCTAATTTTTTATTAGGCATATCCTCAAGCTTCTCCTCACTTTCATTTTTCTTTCTTTTCTTTAATTTGGATTGTTTTCAATCTTATATATTTTTCTTTTCTTTTCAGGGATTGTTTCCAATCCTTTCTTTTTTCTTTTTCAAGTGAGGATTACTATATCTGGATAGCCTTTAATGATTTTGAACCTCACTTTTCTTTCCCTAAATTTGAAACTCAAAGCATTTCTTACCTTATAAGTATTTCATAGTTTTTACATCATTGAGCCTCAGTCTTTTCTTGTCAATCAAAATTCCGGATTCTTCATACTTTAAAATATAGTTTCCTTTACTTTAAATAGTTAACTATAATCTTATTCTCTTATACTCAATATCTTAAGTTACAAAATTAATTTTCATTACAAAAATATT
>JXCR01144305.1:54710-112520 GCA_002079205.1 Phalaenopsis hybrid cultivar | reverse complement strand
TATATATATATATGATTAAAAGAGCAACTCGTGGCTCCTTACGCATTAATCAAAGGAAAAAAACGTACATAATTGGGGAGGGAAGGAGAGGCCATTCTAAAAAGGAAAAAACTACAATAAAGCCTAAGGATTCCTCCCTCCACATTGCAACTTCACACAAAAAAAGTAAAAAGTACAAAAAAGACATCCCCTTAAAAAATACATGTATCCCATAAGTAAACATGTACACAAAGAGAAAAAATATGTTGTGTGAAATGTAAGGCCAAAACATTATGAAGCAAAAGAGTCTCCCAATCCAAGAACAAATAGGTCAAGAGAAGCAGCTGCAGTGTGAGATAATGGCAGCTTAGAACTAGGAAACATTACCTATTAGGATAGTTAAAAATAACATAGTAGTAAAACATTAAGATAGCAGTCCAAATAGTCCAACAATAAAGTCGGTTGGAAACAATTGTCACCCGAGGAAAGTCAGAAACATATTGCCTCCAACCATACAATAAATTTAGATACATAACTTCAACGACAGTAGTGCTATGATCTCCAAACTATAATGCAGACAGGCCACACAAAAAAATCAATAAAAGGAAAACCTTGATCTTGTTTCCCAACAGGTCAACATACCGCCCCCTAATTTTTACCACAAGCCACATTATGCAATAGTATGTCAAATTCACCAAATCTAGCTTAGTGTCCCAAAGGTGAAAACTAATGCAATTCACTATAATGCTAAACAAAATGAAGCCCTAAGTCTCCAAATAAAATATAAGGACACGGCCCAGAGAAACAAAGTCCAAAGCTTCCTTTCACCATAAAAAAATGATCTGCCAATGTAGCAACAAACATTATCAAACTGCTTTCCATGAAACCAAACATGAGTAGCATAAACCGTTAGCCTCCAATCTTCAAAGAGATTCAAAAAAATGACATCAGGGACGTCATAGCAATAAGTAAAATGATGTGGTGCATACGACCACCACAACAAAATCGAGTAAATAAACTCAATGATCAAAACCTCAATGCCCAATGTAATGTAGCAATGCTTAAAGCATGCAACATGGAACAAACTATTCACAGTGTTGCCAACCAAATTGAGGCCAAAAAGCTCCCTATAAAAGTAACTTATCACTTAACCATCCATTAAAATGGACAGAAATTCAAAATCCTGCCAGTATCCCAGTCCAGCCCATGAGCCAAAAATATCCAACCAGCAAAATGGAGAGAAAGATAGTTGCTATAGCCAGACACTCCAAACTCAAAACTATATTCAGAATAGCTTCCATAATAGAGTAAAAGAGAATAAGGCAGGTAAAAGTATAACCAAAAGCCCAGAGAAAATATGGTGCATGGTGCAAGACAAAAAAATGCCCATAACACCAGCTAAACATCAAGTTAAAATAACTAACCGAGCAATGCACAGATCGCAGAACCTGTCCAAACCAACAAAAATGCCAGTAAAAACATTCATTCTAAGCTCAAATCCAAGGATCCAACACCTAATGCATAAAGAAAAACTATAATAAGGCTGCCCATTATGAAAGCAAACAGTGCTTCCAAAACAAGTCCAAACCGAACACCCAGCTCTCAGAGCCAAAATAGGAACAAATAATAAGTCTTCCAGCTTAACCCCCCAAAGTAGCTGGCCAATAAGAAGCTTGAGAGAAATCTTCAAGTAAAGCAGAAAAAGGCAAACCAAACTAACCCAATCAATACCAAAAAATAATAAACAAAATCCCAAAAGAGGGGGCATCACCTCAAAATCGAACATGAGGGGCATCCAAATCATTTTTAATATGTTTATGCACGGATGAGGGAGGGATATTTCAAAAAATGGCATTTTCTACACTCCATTTAGCCAACCAATCTGCAGATTGATTCCCTTCTCTATAAATAAAAGAAAATAGAATATTGAGGTGATACCTTTCAATAGTATACTTGATTCTTTTCAACAAAGCTAAGATAAACCATGGTGGCTTAATCTTAGACAAAAGAATATTAAGCATGAATTCAGAATCAGTTTCCACCACAATGTCGTTTAAATTTAAAGAGGTAACAATATGAAGAGCAATAAGCACCGCAGAGGCTTCAGATTCAAGTGAGGAGTTAGCAATACAAGAGTAAGAAATACATCTGTCAGTACCATCTCTAATAATTGCTCCCATACAAGTATAGGCATTGGAAAAGCTCCCATCGACATTAAACTTTAACCAACCATGGGGGGATGGTGCCCATTTAATCAAAATGGGTTTACTACCCTTGGCGACAGTAGGAGAGGCATACTATCCAAATAAGGATTTCCAAGCCTTTTTAAAGTAAGCAACCGCTAAGATGAAAATGGTAGAGGGAGTATGACCAAAGTTTCATACTTATGACTGTTTCTAGCCATTAAAATAAACCATAATACAATAACAAGAAAACAAAAGTGTTTGTTGAAAGATGGTTCAAATTCCTTCCATATTTCAATAACTATTTTGAAATTCAGGTTAGTGGGCCAATGGATACCAAAGAAGTACCCAATGCGATTCCAGACATCTTTAGCAAAAGGACATTAAAAAAATAGGTGATTTAATGATTCAACATCTTTTTTACAATTGAACAGTAAGAGGCAAGTTTCAGCCCTTTCTAGTTAAGAATATCATCAAGAGGAAGCAATTTATGAAAGTATCTCGAGAGAAAGTAAGAAATCGATGGAGAGATGAGTTTATGCATAATATACAGATGCCATTTTCATGGAGTAAAAGAGTGTAGATTTGAGTAAAGTGATTTTGTAACAAATGAGTTAGCATGATTCTTCCATAAAAGAAAAGTCTTATCTTGAGATGTAACAGGAATTCTAGCAACATCATGAGCAATTTCACCAACTAAGGAATTCAGAATATCAAGATTCCAATTACCATTAGTCCAATAGTCCGAGACTAATAAATTAACATCATAATTTTGAGTAGGAAAATTAGAAAAAGTAGAAAGAGCCCAATCATCATTCCAAAAGGAAATGCTACCATCACCGATGTCCTAAAACATGAAACATGAAACTACATCACGATCAGCAATGATAGCTTTCCAAAGTCTAGAATCCCCCACCATCCAATTAACAGAGGAAGGGTGTAAAGTTTTGCAATATTTATGTTTCATAAATTTAGCCCATAGAGATTCTCCTTGCCAAAATTTGAACCAGAGTTTACACATATTAATATCAATAGTATGCTGAAAGGTTCTAAACCCGAGCCCACCAGCAGAAAGAGATTTACAAGCATAGTGCCAAGTAGTCCAATTTTTAGTAGATCTAATGCCTTCCAAAGGAAATTGTTAAAAATGTTTTCAAGAATCTTTTCAGTGCTCTTTTTGGTTTTGAGATTTGTTGACCTCACTTTTGATTGAGATTTAGTTTTTCCACTTTAGTAGCCTAAGGTCTAGCCATAGGAATTTTTTGTTGACTATTCCTAGAAAACTAGAAAAGGAACCCTCACCATTAGACATTCCACCTTCTTCCTTTCTCAACTTGAAGTTCCACATATTGGTCATAACCTCTAGCACTTAGTAGGTGGGGTCATTATGCGGGAGCTAAAGATGAGTTCCCATAGGACAGCTTGGCCTTAGGGTTGACTTTGGGTGTTTGTCTGAGGCTAAGACACTCTTTACACTAACTCTCACTCACAATCACTCACAAACCTAAACCCAAATTTTCTTGACTTTGATCCCTTGATCCTTTGGGAGACACATATAGATAGTCCCTTAAACCCATTAGCCCTAGGCTAGAGTTTAGCTAAGGCTAACGCATAGAGGATCCTATTTTCCATTTGTCCATAGCTTATTTATGGTGGTTATCTCCCCAATTCTACCCAGAATATTCAACCTGGCCTTTTGATCCAAAATCCCCAAAATTACCTAGATAAGCTTGGAGTCCTAAATTTGACCAAAATTTTCAAAATTCTTAAATTCACCCAAAATATCCAAACTTGTTCAAAAATCATTTCAAAACCTTTTGAAAATACTCAAATTACCCAAAGCTACCGAAAAATGCCAAATTTACCATAATATCCCCAAAATTGTCAAAATTACCCTTGGCACCCCAAACTTTCCCAAAACCTCCAAAATCACTCAAAATATTTCCAAAACCCATTGGGACCCCTCAATTGGACCCAATTTGACCAATTTGATAATTTTGACCCAAAATCCCAAATTGCCTTTAAAGTTTCAATTTCCCCAAATTTACCTCAAAGGTCCATCAATTTGGTCCCAATTGCTGCCAATTTCAATCCTAAACTCAAATTAACCTTCCATATGACCAATTTAAACCATATCCAAGCTCAATTGGTCCATGCTTTGAGATTAATTTTGATCTTGGTTAAACCTCCAATTTTGGTTACATGACTTAATCTCACCAAATTGAACCCCATGACCTACTCTATTGGCCTCAATTTGAAAACTAAACTCTTTATAACAATCCTACAATCAAAATTGACCTTTAAGTTGCCTTGGTGAGGCCTCAATTTTATTTAATTTTAACCCAAATTCAAAAGTCCCCAAATTTTGGCCCAAATTGGTCATATCTCAAAATTCCACCAAATTGAATATCTTAGCCCCAAAATTGACACCCAATTCATATGAAGAACTCTTCATGACATTCCTATTGACCATTTTCAACAATCAATTTGGACTTAGCCCAAGCCTAGCCTAATCTAGACCCAAGTCTAGCCCAACATGCCCAGCGTGACCAAATTTCCAAAATCTTTCAAATTGAACCTCTCAATTGAACTCAAAATCATTTCAATCCTTCACCAAAAATCTTCATTACAATCATCTACACAATTTTGATCAATTATTTGGGCACAAAGTCATGGCTAGCCTAACCCAAACCCAACTTTTAGCAATTTGGACTCAAATTGAACCTATACACCAAAATTGGCCTAACCAGCCTAAAGTCACCAAATTTGTGACCCCACAACCACTAAACTCCTCCTAAGGACCAAGCTAAACCACCCAAAATCCACCAAAGAATGCCATAGACAAATGGATCCCCAAATTAAGGGTTTCATTCCCCTTTTTGGGTCTTAACAACAAAATATCCTCCATCATTGATTGTCATAGGGAGTTAATCATCATTAGCCACCCCCTGAGCTTTTTGAGCGAAGAGGTGACCACTCCCTGGCCGGCCAACCACCTTGGTGGCCAGAAAATGGCCAAAATGAGAGTCACCACCATTTAATCAAACCCAATCTTAACTTTAGGGGCCAGCTCACAAAAATTAATACTTAGAGCTCCTCAGCCCTCTACCTAGGCAGACATTTGCACCCATGTCCAGGCCCTGAGCTCCCCTCTCTGACCATGGCTATAAAATGTCCCTTCACGGACAAGAGAGAGGTGCTAAAATTTTCTAAGAGAGACCCCTCTAAATTGCTCCCATAACCTCTTGGAGACCTTCTCAGTGCAACCCACCCACTTTCTTGCCCTAATTCCCCTTGCCAGAGTTCAATTTTTGAGCTCAAATCCTTGCCAGAGACAGGACAAAACTTTCTACACCTCCACAGTACACAAAAATCAAATTAAACTCACCCATACCTTTAACATAGTAAATGAAGATAATGCCACATCAAACCCCCCTCATAGAGAGCCTCTACAGTAGATTATGATCAACACCCAAATTCCACCTTGATCGAATTTGGGTCTAGACCTTTCACCACGACCATAGGCTCAATCTCTAGTCTCCTTGGCCCTCCACAAACATGTTGAGCACCTCTAAATGAAGCTTCCCTTCTAAGAGCAAAGGTATTGAACTTCTCCTCTTCCCAAGCGTAATTTGATTCTTCATTTGATTAGGATTAGTTTAATGACATTTTTACCATATGCATGTGTTTGTTACATTTAGACATGTCCATAGGATCCAACTCAAGGTCATTTGGTTGAGAAATGAGTGTGATCTTAGGTTTTTAATGTTAACGGTCATGGGTTTACTTTGTTTGGGTACAATGATGCGGAGCTGTTGAATCGTGTGCATATCAAATGGAGGAGCTGTTGAATCGTGATATCAAATGGTTCATAAAGCGCAGGTCGAGCTAGCAGCTACATGGAAGGCAACGTCCAACCAGAGCGCGTTATGCATGTTTTCGGAGCCGTTGTATGATTGTGTGGCGCCGTGTGTTTAAATAGAAAAATAGGATTTAAATAATTTAGAAAATGCTCCCTAACTTCAAAAATTAATATCTTGGTGTAGAAAAATCACAAAAATAAAATAAAAATATCCTAGTGCTCAGTAAATAGAGGAGAACAATGTAGAAATGGTTTCAAGTTTATTTGATGTTTATTTTATTTTTAAATAATTAAATTCTGATTTGAGTATTTTAACTCTCCATGTATGTAAACATTTCACCATGGCTTGATATTTTGACATGTTATTGCCTCTGTCTTGGTGGATATTCTCTATTTTTTCCAAAGTCAAAGAAGGCCTCTAGATAGAGATCCATATTTTTCAAAATTATGTCTATTACTTGCATAAATTAATTATAATAATTAGCATGTTGCTTTAAAAATCCAAAGAAATTTTGGAAGGTTTATTGTGACTAGAGAACCCTTTGAAAATTTTTTCATGAGTTAAGACATTAAGAACACACTTAAATCTCACAAAACCCTAAAACACAGAGAAAATTAATTTGGGAAAAATAAACATATGAAAGACTTGATTTTTAATTTTCATTGTGATCTAAAATTCAGAGAACTCCCCATAAAAATTTCAAGATATTTGATGTTCATTTGATAACTTAACTTGATTTTCTAATTTAAATGGCATTTTTCACACTAAAATGATTTTAACAATTAAAATATATATCAAATAAATTATTAAAATTGGTCACATAATTCAAAAAATAAAATTATAAATAAAATAAAAACTTCATTTTTTTAAGCCTCTTTTAAATATTTAAATAATTAAAAATTAATAAAAATCACAAAATTAATAAAATTCTTGAAAATGTTCTAAATTGTTTCCTAAACACTTAGAAACAATTGGAATATTTTTCCTAATTTTCTAAGTGAAGATATTGAATTTTAAAGCTTAAAATAATTTTAAAGGCTAAAAATGATTTTTTCTTAATCTTTGACTAGAAAAATTCTAATAATTCAAAGAAAAATAAAAAAAAAATGTAAATTTATTTCCTTTGGGTTCCTTGACCTCCAAAAGATTTATTAAAAAATGTAAAACTTAATTTTCCACATTAAAAATATTTTATTATTAAATAATGCTCCAAAAATAAAATAATTTTAATAATTCCAACGAAAATAAAAAAATCATGAAATTTGGCTCGATTGTTTCTTTAGTCTAAATCTTCCTCCAAAAAAAAATTCAAATGATTAGGCCTTGCCTTAGTCAAGTTATGAAATTTTCTTTGAAATGTCCTATTCTTGCATATAAATAAATAGGTAAATTAAATTAAAATTTTAAAAATCACATTTTCCCCTCTGCTATCTTAATTGAACCACAAGTAAGGTGGAATGAAAATTCTAAAGTGTTTTGAATTAAATTTGATTAATTATGAAGTGATAGAGCCTTAGGGGTAAAAGTAAAATTTTAGAAATTTAGCCTTAATTAACATTAAAACTTAGTTCAAGAAAGGAAAATGGGCAACCTTTGATCTTAATTAACACATTTGGATGATTTAAATACAAGAGATTAATTGGTAGAAACCAATCTCACTTTTTCCAATTAAAGGATAAATTTGAAATTTCCTAGACGATTAAAATTTGTGAGTCTACCAAATTAAATGATCCTAGACTTAGGGGTATAGTTTTGGGTGTTAATAACTGACTAATTTAATACCCCTATCTGGTGTTCAAGTGACATTCAAATGTTTTGATGATAAATTATTATCACTTAAAATTTAATCCCTTTCAAGATGACAAAGGCATCCATCAGAATCTTAAGGGCTTAGTAGTGACCTAAGTTAAATCAAATTTGACTAAATAAGGATTAGAAAAGTGAATGTAACTCAAAATTGAACACAGCAAGCCCAAGTTAAAACCAAAATTGGCTAAGTGTCTTAATAACACTAACTTGCCCCTTTAAGAGTCTTCACCTACATAGTTCTCGAATTGAAGGATAAATGATGATCACTTTACTCTTAGGGATAATTGAAACATCTCTGTTCATTGAACACTAGAAATATTTATAGGATGGATTATTAAGAAACATAATAATTTTAAATGAGCTCGAGACTTTTCACCAAGCGGTGAGGCGAAAGAATGGACCTGCCTTTCTCTCCTGAGTTGTTGGATACCTCGGAGGTCTACTAAACTTGATATATTTTGCTTAATAAAATCATACTTAATCAAAACATTAAGGACTCACGAAGATATAATCTAGGAACCTTATTATTTCACTTCACATAAAATGCCCTTACATGCATTTTGAGTTTTAGTTGGAGATGACGGGAAGACCATCCAGGTACGCTTTTATTGTGATTTGTTTACCTGCATTTTTGGGTTCCCGTACTTTTTTTAGTACATTACTGTACTTTCTCACCTGCATTTATAACCAAAATACAAACTTGCATGCTAAACAATGATGTGACTCTGCATGAAAACTAAAACTGCTAGGATAGTCGCAAAACACGACCCAAAAAAATTAAAATCAACCAAGATAAATATCACCGCCACAACTTTTAAAATATAAAACTACTCAAAATTTAATCACAAACATCACACAAAACCACAATGCAACTAAATTAAGACGTCCCTATCGAATAATCGGAAATCCCTCGGAGGAGCTAACCTACGGTTTCTAATGAGGCTTCCCACAGTAATGAAAGTATGGAACTCATTAAGTTGAGTTTAGTAAATTTGTTTGGACTAAGGGGATCCAATAGAAAATAGTGTTGTCGGAATGAGAGAACCGTTGAATCCTAACCGGTGTCGCTCTAATCAAATTTAACATGCTCATAAATTTTTTAAAGAACTACAACCATAGGACTGTCTGATTTGACATCATAACTAGACGCCCTAGAAAACTAAAGCTCGTCACGGCAAGGAGCTTGGAGCTAGCATGGTGGGCAGCAAAACAATCTTTAACAACAAAACATGTCTTCCTCACCTAAAACAATTCCTTTCCTTAGAATTAAACAACTAAGCCATAGGACTTCGAGGTTGTTTGCTTATGCAACATAAATCCTCAACTTATCTTTAGGCCTTTGCACAATCATGTTATACAATATAAGCCCTAACTCGTCTTAAGATTCCAAGGTTATCATTCGTCACAACCTAAATCCTCACATCTTCCAGGCTATTTGTGTGATCGTTTCACATGAATGTAAGCCCTAAATATTAAAATTGGCAGGATGAAACATTCAAACAATTTCTCTTCTAAACTGAAACCAAAAAATAGGATAGACTAGGAAGTTACCAAGGTTCTCCTCCAGATTTACGACATCCCCTATTTCTTCCTCCTTTAGATTCTACAATAAAATGTTCCAAATTTGAGCTATTCCCATTTCACACCTCTTTGTCCGATTTCATTCAAAAGTCCTATCCTTTTGAACTCCTTGAAGATAATATTCCCTAATTTTTATTGAGAGTTTTCTTATGTGGCTTTGGTTATCTAAGATGTAATTAACTATAGGGGTTTGCCCTTATAGGAAGCTTGTCCAAACCAAGCTTAAAATAAACCCTATTTAATTCTTTATATTGAATAGGGGAACTTGTAGGTAAATAAAATGGTTTTGAGGACCAAATGGATGTCATTTATTTCTTAGTTTCTTTGATCGAGTTTCATCCTCAAGTCTTGTGTTTATCCTTCGGGATAGATACAGGGTTTGAGGAATAGCGTTTTTTTATTTAAATNTATATATATATATATATATATATATATATATATATATGTATATATATATATATATATATATTAAAATGTCCTTCCGAAGAGAGCGATGGGATTTCGATGCCGGTCACCGACAGCTTCCAACGGGCAACTCTTCAACCAAAATAGTGCCGACAGTTTCTGGTGAGTCCATTGGGGACAAGCTTTTCTCTCCATTTAAATAAAAAAATATTATACTCATACATCGGTAATGTGTCTATGTCCCTCATGAACCAAATTACTTTTCTTCCATTGACAAACTTTGCCCATTTCTATCTTGAGAAAGTACGATCAACTCTTTTGGACTTCAGGACCGTCTGTTCAATCACCTTTGAACAGAGAGGTTCAAAAGGCCATTAAAGACTTTTAAATCTTCATGTGGGGTTGGACTCCAATAGGTGTGTTGGTGGACTAGTTGCACCTGGGCATTGTGCGTTGTTAAGTCGGTCCCGCACTGGGTCTTAAATACTTCACATCTCCTTTTAGACTTTGATTTGCTATTTTGCAAATTAAATCAAATTGTGTCGTATTGCGCGCGCTTTTAAAACTTTCTTATATTAATCAATTTTTTCTACTTTTAAACTACTTTTATTAAAATTTTAAAACCCCACATAAAATTAAAAAAAAAAGAAAAACTTACCCGGTCTACAGATCGACCTTAGTTAAATTTTAGTGCTTGCGCTAAGATTACAAGGTTTTGGTCGAATAGCTAACCGCAGAACTTTCTCTTTTAAAGTTGTTGCAATGGCATGCCCAACGCTCTCTTTTTCCTGCAACTTGTCGATGACCCGCAATGCTCACAATGCCGCTCCCACCATTTAATTTAGAGCAGGATTTGAAGATCTCAAGGTCGTTCTCGGGCAAGCCCTGTTCATCATAATGAAATTCACCGCTCTAGAAGTTCAGGAACTGCCTGTCAAGTTTAAGCTGAACTGCCTTAAGGACTTCCCTGCTTGTAAGAGGGTCAAGAATACTGTCGTCACAGCACCCACCAAGCCTGCTGATCCCGCTGCTGCTAAGGGAAAAGAAGTTATGTTCATTAAAGATCCGACTGAGGGATTGGCTATCTCGCCATCAGTATTTGAAATAAAATCAAGTTCAAAGACTACACCTCTAACTTGAAGCCAAAGGAGAAAACATAATAGGAGGGTTCAAAGGGAAACTAAAGCCCATGCTCTTAAGGAGATATCTGCTGATGAAGATCCTCACCAGGATGAGCCGGCATTGTTGGAGGCCTATCCACTCCTATGAGGAAGTAGATTCCATCCTTTAATGGGTACTAATGGGTATGAGAGTATCCAAAAAAATATTGCTAATTTATCATAACTTCATGGACATGGTGAGGAGAGAAAGAAGTCCACTCTTATCATCGGAGTCAATCCAGTTTTCAAGAGGCTAACTGCCAAGGAAGGTTGCTCAGTTAGTGAACTACTCAATTGAGCGGGACATGCACTATCCCCTAGCATAAAAAATAAATCTTAAGGGACATCAAATCAGCCATACGATCTCAAAAATCAACTGAAGCTTTGCCTGCTTATATTCCTGCCTGATTCCGCTTAGGGAGCAGAGTTGATACCACTATTGTCACTACCGATTGATGTCCATGTCATTGAAACTAGAGCCGCTATATCTGCGTGCAAGGCTAAACCTCTCGTCGAAGAGAATGCCGTAGATGAGCTACGTAGGGTTATTCTCTTATGGGATAAGAAAGCCAACTAACTGGAGAAGAGGATAGAAAAGATGGCTGCATCCATGACCGCCATAGCCATAATTCAGGGTCAATCTCAACCCCCACAGTTAGCCTCTCCAGAGGTCAACCAACCAGAAATTATACATATTATAGATGAAAGAAGAGAAGTCGCCTCAGCAAACAGGGATGAGCAACCAAAGAAGGATTCTTCATCGAGCATCATGCCAGTAAAGGAATTTAAGCAAATAGTCGAGCAAGTTTGAAAGGCCTTAACCCAATCTAAGGGTGGTGCATTGGTTTTAAAGGGTAGACCTTATTAAAAAGAATTCGATGTCATACCCTTCCCCAAGGGTTTCGTGTCCCCATACCTTAAGATATTTGACGAGGTTAGAAATCCCAGGCAACACATAGCACATTTTCAAGCCAGTTGTGGCAACACAAGAAGTAACAAGGCTTTACTCTTCCAACAGTTTGTCAGCAGCCTATTAGGGATTGCTTTTGATTGATATGCTAATTTACCCAATGGATCAATTAAGACATTTGTCGAGCTGGAACAATTATTTGTGAAGAGATTTGTGGAGCGCAACACAGCGTCTCTATAGGAGAGCTCATGATGGAAAAATAAAAGCTCAACGAGACTTTTGTGGAATGCGTCTTGAGGTGGAGAAACATTAGCATGAAATGTGAACCTCAACTATAGGAATATCACAAAATTGAGATTTTACTCAAAAGCATTCATGGGTCAGTATCTTTCATGCTCAAGGGACTCACCATCAAATCCTTTGAGAAGCTACTTAGCAAAGCCAGCAGACTTCAAGAACAAATCAAACATATAGATTCTCACGAGAAATATAAGCCAACCAGAGTTTTTGAAAAGATGTCAGGAATAGTAGCGATTGTTGATAAAGGAATACAACCAATGAAGATATATCCAGAAAATCCTCATCAATCTTCATCACAGCATGCTCAGAAATAGAATAGTCAGTCCAACCAGCGACCGCCTCAAGGAGGATCATCCCGAATAGAGAATAAAAGAATATCTTTGGCAGAATGACTGAAAATGGTGTAGTTTTTCAAAGATGAAGCAATATCCAATATGTTCAGAAGTGTGATGAAGAAACCTGAGTTCAGACTACCAAATCCAAAGAAACCCGAGGAGGTCGATAAGAAGGATGAACCAAATTATTGCCCATAGCACAAGTTGATTGAGCACACTATAGAAGAATGTTTCTTCTTTAAGGATTGGCTCGAGAAGAACCTTAAATAAGGGAATATAACGATCCCAAAAGAATATTTAAAAGAATCTAATTAAATTTCCATAAATATGATTTCATCTTAGTCAATCTCTCTGATTGATCCATATACTGGAGAAGATGGATGGAGTACGACTTCGGATAAGCACAAGAAGGTCCTAAACCAAATTCAAGATGTATCAAAACAATCTTTCGCATATACTGGAGAAGATAGATGGAATGCAGTCTAGAGAAAATCGTCTAAGAAAATAATGAATCAAATCCAGAATGCTTCAAAATAAGACTTCATTTAGAATCTTCAGCCTTCAAAACCCGAGACGAAGATTTCACCAGGAGATTCGTCGTTGTCAAAGACAAAGAAGAATAAGAACACCACTACAAAGATTGATAGCGCGGAGGGTAGGATAGGGGCTACCTCTATTAGATTGGTTGTTTTGGATTGAGAGAATAAAATCCTCGAACCTCTGACTTTGTATTATTGTGTTTTTACCCCTCCAAGGTCTTATGAATATAATAATTGTGATTTCGGCTACGTTTTAACTATTTCTGGTGATAACGTAACTGATTTTGACCAATCTAGCCTTGATCTCAATTCCTAAAATGATCCTCAAATTGTACTTGAGTCCGATGAACTTGCTAACAAAATCGAAGAAGACATCGATGATACCGCTTACGATAGCATCGGGAGTGAGGAACTAATTCTCGAGCACCACGGTGCACCGCTTTCCATCAACTTAGATTTTTCTGATAAAGAGCAAACACCGGAAGATTCAACAATGATATCTCAAGAAGAAGAAATTACAGAAGTGAACCTAAGGAATGGGAGAGTATTATCCCCAAGAATAGCTCCAAAAGATAAAGCAAAAAGAATATATACTCAAGAAGAACTACCTCCACCTCTACCAGTGGAAGAACCACATAACCAAGAGAACATTGGAGGATCATACAAAGTGGATTACAATGTGCTAGCTCATCTTAGGAAGTTGCCGACCAAATTAAGCTTTTAGGCCATTCTGATCTTGTCAAAGGAGATGAGAGAGTATTTGGTTACAGCCTTGCTTGATCCAGATATTTGTTTAGCCCAGTTGGCTAGCACATCCTGAGATAAGGTTTGTTCATTGAAAGAATAGCCTGGGGTAACCTTCACAGATGATGCTGCTCGGTATTGCTGACCACTATCGTCCACTCTACATCTCTGTTGGCATTGGTAGATTTGTGTTGTCTAGAGTTTTGGTAGATCTTGGAGCATTACTCAACTTGATGAGTCTATGAACATTGACCTATTTGGATATTGAAGCTCAAGAGCTTACTACCGATGAAATGATGCTAAGAGGATTCAAATAAAAGGTAGAGGGAGCCCTTCGATTGATTATATTGCTTATGAAGGTTGAAAAACTAGTAACAACCACTAAGTTTCATATCATCGACGCCGAGACCTCTTTCAACGCTCTACTGGGTTGACCGTGGATTCAAGAACACAACATAGTTGCATCGTATCTACACCAATGCATTAAGCACTATAAAGAGGGACAAGAACATTGCATCAAGCGAGATCTACAACCGTTTTCAGTTCATGAAGTTGGTATACATGAAGATGCTGCCTACTATGCATCTCCAAAGAAAAATGTGTTCTCTCGCAAAATTATTACAAATAAAAGTAAAGACTCAGGAAAGTCACAAAGAGGAAGCCATTCAACTTTTCTTCAGCGTTCTTCCACCACCCTTTTATAGCAAGTTGGCGGAGGTTCTTTTAATTCGCGTACCCGAGGTCAAGGCTGGGGACGTGGACGAGGAAAAACCAACTTAATTGTTAAACAGACTGGTAAACCATCAATATTGGTGATGAAGATAGCTCTGAAGATGAAATAATGATGAAAAAATAGAAGAAACCTCAGTACGAGATATCCTTAGAAGATACAGAGAAAAGCGAATATGAGACGATGTATAATCGAAAAAATAACTATGTGAACATTATGACCCTTACTCTGATTCTCCCTCAAAAGTTCAAGATTTTAGAGGTTAAGGAAGTCCATAGCGCTGGCTCAAAGCTGATCAAGTTTTATCGTGCTTCCACCTTTACAGATCTTAAAAATCATGTAAATTTGGGTGATGATCCTAATGAATTAATGGAATTTCCTTTTGGTTATTTTTCACCTTGCGTACAAAAGTTAATTCAGCAGAGGCATTTGGCAAAACAAATACAGAAAGATAAATTACAACTTTTTAAGAAATTATGGAATGTTAAAAGCGGAACTCCCAACTGAAAAGAGGGTCTCAAATTTGGTACTGTCGGATCAGTCGATGATTCAGAATTATTTATGATTGTTACTAGTGAATCGGAAGAGGATTGTCTAGATATGGAGGATGACTCTACTGATCAGCTAATAGAAAATGCTTTGCCAGAATTTTAGGAGGAAATTACATCAACTATTGATGAACTGAAAGAAATTAACCTCGGGACTGAGAAGCAACTTCGACATACATTTATAAGTTCTCTACTCAGTGATGAAGAATCTTTATGACTAATCAAATTGCTAACATAATTCAAAGATTGCTTCACATGGAGGTATGATGAAATGTTAGGACTGTCAGCAGAAATTATAGTTCAAAAACTCAGGGTAGACAAAGATATGACCCCAGTGAAACAAGATTTTAGAAGAATGCTCCTCAAAATAGAGCAGCAAGTCATCACCGAGGTGAATAAATTAATAGATGCTAGCATTGTAAAAGAAGAGCAGTACCCCACATGGTTAGCTAACACTGTCCTAGTTAAGAAGAAAAATGGACAAATCTATGTTTGTGTCGACTTTATAGATTTGAACGAACATGTCCAAAAGATGAATTCCCATTACCGATACCAGAAGTGATGGTGTGGATTGCTTCAACACATGAGATCTTTTATTTCATTGACGGATCATCGAGATACAACAAAATCAAGATGGCTCCCAAGGAAACAACACTTACAACCTTTAGGACACCTATCAAAATTTTCTTCTACACAGTGATGTTGTTTGGGTTGAAGAACGTTGGAGCAACATAACAACGAGCTATGACAAAGATTTTTGATAATCTCATTCACAATCAAGTGGAATGCTATGTGGATGATTTGCTTATCAAAAGTAAGCAAAAAATAAACCATTTGTATGATTTGAGGATCGTGTTCGAACGGTTACGACGATATGACCTTAAAATGAATCCCTTAAAGTGGGCCTTCGGCGTTACCTCCGAAAAATTTCTAGGGTTCGTTGTCCATCATCAGGGAATCGAGATCGACCCAGATAAGATTAAAGTTATCTTGGAAATGCCTCCTCCAAAAACCTTCATGCAATTATGTTCCTTTTAAGGAAAGCAGGCATATCTGAGAAGCTTTATTTGTAATCTCTCAGGCAGGTGTCAAGCCTTCTGGGCATTAATTAAAAAGGACGTCAAATTTGTTTGGGAAGAGAAATGCCAGCGGATATTTGAGGACGTTAAGCAATATTTAATGACACCTCCTGTTTTGGCAGCCCCTATCCCAGAGAAACCTTTGATACTTTATATAGCGACCTTAGACGACCCTCTTGGAGCCCTCTTAGCCCAAGTCAATGACAAGGGTAAAGAAAATACACTTTAGTACTTGAGTCCCCGCCTAATAATGACAGAGATAAGGTATCCACTTATTGAGAAGCATTGTCTAGCCTTGATTTTCGCCGCCCAGAAGCTCAGACATTACATACTTTCTGATATAATTACCCTAATTTCAAATATTAATCCATTACAATATTTGATTACGTGATGATACACAAAAAATATATGCATTTTTTTACCCATATTTTATACCTATTTTTTATGATATTACACTTTAATGAAAGGTATTTTGATGTTTTCTTGCAGGTTGTTGATTTTTAGGGCTTAAAGCAAAAAGAAAGCAAAAAGGATGAAATTTGGAGTCAAAATGACGTTTTTGAAGAAATTCTGTTGACCTCACTTTTGGTTGAGGTTCAGTTTTTCCTCTTTAGTAGCCTAAGGTCTAGCCATATGACTTGACCTCACTTTTGGTTGAGGTTCAGTTTTTCCTCTTTAGTAGCCTAAGGTCTAGCCATAGTGACCTCATTTTTGGTTGAGGTTTAGTTTTTCCTCTTTAGTAGCCTAAGGTCTAGCCATAGGACCTCACTTTTGGTTGAGGTTTAGTTTTTCCCTTTTAGTAGCCTAAGGTCTAGCCATAAGATTTTCTTATTGCCTATTCTTAGAAAACTAGATCTGGGTGTGCTTGCCCAACACACCCCACCTATTGGGGGTCCATTTATTGACCTCACTTTTGGTTGAGGTCTCCTCTTTAGTAGCCTAAGGTCTAGCCATAGGACTTTCCTATTGACTATTCTTAGAAAACTATCTCTTTAGTAGCCTAAGGTCTAGCCATAGGATTTTCCTATTGACTATTCTTAGAAAACTAGAAAAAGTTAGTAGCCTAAGGTCTAGCCATAGGATTTTCCTATTGACTATTCTTAGAAAACTAGACATGAAGCCTAAGGTCTAGCCATAGGACTTTCCTATTGACTATTCTTAGAAAACTAGAAAAGGCACCATCTATTGGGGGTCCATTTGTTGACCTCACTTTTGGTTGAGGTTTATTTTTTCCTCTTTAGTAGCCTAATGGGGGTCCATTTGTTGACCTCACTTTTGGTTGAGGTTTAGTTCTTCCTTTTTAGTAGCCTAAGGCATAGGACTTTCCTATTGACTATTCTTAGAAAACTAGAAAAGGCACCCTCACCATTAGAAATCCCGACTTTCCTATTGACTATTCTTAGAAAACTAGACAAGGAACCCTCACCATTAGAAATTCTACCGACTATTCTTAGAAAACTAGACATGGAACCCTCACCATTAGAAATTCTAAACTCTTCTCTACACAGATTGAAGTTCCACATGTTGCTCTCAACCTCTAAATACTTTGTAGGTGGGGTCACTGTGGGGGACACTCAAGATGAGTCACCCTTAGGATTGCTGGACCTTAGGGTTGACCTTTGGTGTTGGTCTGGAGCTAAGGCACTCACTACACTTATCTGCACCCACAATCACTTACAACCCTGAACTCAAATTTCTAGCGTAGATCCCTTGATCTTTTGGGATACTCATGTAGATGGTCTCCTAAACCTACTAACCCTAGGGCTATGGTTTTGCTAAGACCATTATGTAGAGGACCCAAAATGGGATTTCCATTGGTCCATGGCTTATTGGTGATGGTTGGTACCTCAACTCTACCAAAATACCTATCTTGGCATTTTACCCCTAAAACACACCCAAATTACCAAAATACCCCTCCATAGCTCAAAATCCCAAAAATTCCAAAAATCCCTAGAAAATGCCAATAAATCTCAATTATTCTCAATTTCATTTTTCTCAACTACCACATGACCAAATTTGGCCAATTTGACCATCTTTAACCAAAATCCCCAAATTGCCTTTTAAAGACCCAAATTTCCCCAAATCCAACTCAAATGTCCATCAATTTGATCTCAATTGACTCGAATTACAATCCTAAACTCCAATTAATATCAACTCAAATGTCCATCAATTTGATCTCAATTGACCCCAATTACAATCCCAAACTCAAATTAACTTTTTTTATGACCAAACTAAACCAAATCCAAGCTCAATTGGTCCATGATTTGAGCCCAATTTGGATTTGGGTCAAAACCACAATCTTGACCATATGACCTAATCATACGAAATTGGACCCATAGCCTAGTCAATTGGCCTCAATTAATGTTAAAAAATCTTGATAACATTCCTATACATCAAAATCAACCATCTATTGACCTTTGTGAAGTCTCAAATTCATTTGATTTTGGCCTAAATCCAAAATTCCTAAATTTAGCCCCAAGTTGGCTAAGTCCCCAAATTTCACCCAATGGATTGTCTTAACCTCCAAATTGGCATCCAATTCATGTTGGAAACTCTTAATGAGGTCCCTATTGACAATTTACAATAATCAATTTGGACCTAGCCCAAGGCTAACCCAAGCTAGACCCGAGCCTAGCCCAACATGACCAAATTGATTAAAGTTCAAAATTCCCTCGAATTGACCCTTCAATTGCACTCAAAACCACTTCCATCCTTCACCAAAGTTGTTCCTTATGATTATATAAACCTAATGAAACAATTAATTGGGCCAATGGACATAGATAACCTAGCCTAAACCTAGGTTTTGGTCATTTGCACCTACTTGGACCCATAAATCAAATGGATTTGAGACTTCACCAAGGTCAATTGATGGTTGATTTTGATGTATAGGAATTTCAGAAAAAATTTGCAACATTAATTGAGGCCAATTGACTAGGCTATTGGTTCAATTGGGTGAGATTAAGTCATATGGTCAAAATTGGAGTTTTGACCCAAATCAAAATTGGGCTCAAATCATGGACCCATTGAGCTTGGATTTGGTTTATTTTGGTCATATAAAAAGTGAATATGAGCTTAGGATTGAAATTGGGGTCAATTAAGATCAAATTGGTGGATATGTGAGATGGATTTGGGGAATTTTGGGTCTTTAAAGGGCAATATGTGGGATTTTGGTTAAATATGGCCAAATTGGGTCATGTTGTAGTTGAAAGAAATGAAATTAAAAATATTTGGGATTTATATGAATTTTATGGGAATTTTTGGAATTTTTGGGATTTTGGGCCAAAGAGGGGTATTTTGGTAATTAGGGGGTGCCTTAGGGGTCAAAAGGCCAAGATGGGTATTTTGGTAGAGTTGAGGCACCAATCATCACCAATAAGCCATGGAACAAAGGAAGCCCCATTTTGGGTCCTCTATATAGTGGTCTTAGCTAAACTATAGCCCCACAGGCTAGTAGATTTAGGGGACCATCTACATGAGTATCCCAAAAGATCAAGGGATCTAGGTTAGCAATTTGAGCTCAAGGTTGTGAGTGAATGTGGGTGTAGATAAGTGTAGTGAGTGCCTTAGTTCCAGACCAACACCCAAGGTCAACCCTAAGGTCCAGCAATCCTAAGGGTGACTTATCCTGAGTTTCCCCCATAGTGACCCCACCTACTAAGTGTTTAGAGGTTGAGACCAACATGTGAAACTTTAAGCTGAGTAGAGAACAGTTTGGAATTTCTAGTGGTGAGGGTTCCAAGTCTAGTTTTCTAGGAATAGTTAAAAGAAAAGTCTTATGGCTAGACCCTAGGCTATTAAAGAGGAGGAACTAAACCTCAACCAAAATTGAGGTCAACAACTACTCTTCTGTTTCAACTTATCTTCCAATTCATCCCCTCGATACTGAGTAAATGGTGGAGATGGTCCTTCTATATCTATCTTAGTTGAGGAAATAAGTTTTTCTGATTCCATAAGAATTTATTCCATTGGTATTTCAATATCCTTATTCTCGTTTCTCAACTCAAAGTGTTTTTGAAATGTATCCTCAAATTCTCTTCTAAATATCAGTTCAATAATTTTAAATTGCTCATAATTAATTTCCTTAGGATTTATCTCAGAGTCACTAGGTAAAATCTCTAGGGGGTAACTGTTAATTACATTAATAGTCAGCCCAACATCAGAATCTCATACATTTTGTTCGTATACCACGGAATATGTCATTCATTGACTTTGAATAACTCTTTCATAGGAGATATTTTACTCATTTCATCATTCAATTCAGGTTCATCTTGTGATTGAGTTGAATATGAAGATATAGAGACCGGTGGTGTATATGAATTCACCAAAAAGATAGGCTTCAAAATTGTATGAGGTAAATTCATTTTAAGGTCATGAGATTTTTCAACAGATGGAATTAAAAGTTCACTATTTTTGGTAACGTCCATCATTTCACACCTCTTCTGAACATACATACAGTCTTCTTTAAACAACATTTTAGACTCATCATGAAAGTTCATTTCAATCTCATCTATTAAATTATTTTCAAAACTCATTTGGAAATGGTTTTTTACTTAAATAATCAATTTCATCCATCCGAAAACAATCACCATCATTTCTTTCAGCTGGATATTTCATAGCCTTTAAAGCATCAAAAGTGGTTTCATCGTCATTAATATTCATAGTTAACTTTCCTTTTTGCACATCTATCATAACTTGTCCAGTAATAAGAAAATGTCTCCCCAAAATAATGAGAATATCTTTATCTTCCTCCATATCTAACACAATAAAGTCCATAGGAAAGATAAATTTATCCACTTTAACAAGGACGTCTTCTATAACTCCTTTTGGATAAATAATAGATCGATAAGTTAACTGAAGAGTTATAGTAGTGGGAGAAACATCGGCTAAACCTAACCTTTTAAATATAGATAGAGGCATCACATTAATGCTCGATCCTAAATCACATAAAGCTTTTCCACATAATCTTTTTCCAATTACACAAGGAATTGTTAAGCTACAATGATCTTTAAGTTTCCAAGGAAAATTTTTTTGAAGTATAACACTGCACTCCTCACTTAGTACAACTGTCTCGTAATCCTCAAATTTCCTTTTCTTGTTTAATATATTCTTCATAAATTTTGCATCACTTGACATCTGTTTCAAAGCTTCAATGAAAGGAATATTTATCGTTAACTTCTTAAGTATGTCCATGAACTTTGCAAATTTTTTATCCAACCTATGTTTTCTAAGTCTTTGGGAAATGGAGGTGGTTGGTCTTTCCAAACTGATTTTAGTTGGAGATATTAATTTTTCCAGATCCTTAGAAACATGTTCTTTAGGTCTTTTAGTTTCCTTTGTTTCTCTCACAACATTCTTCTCTTTTCTAACAGCATCATCTATCTCTCTTCCACTTTTTAATTGGACAGCTTCTACTTGTTCATTAGTGTTCTCTTTAGGGTTGATCTCAATGTTGCTAGAAATTGTCTCTACTTGTTCATTAGTGTTCTACCACATCCTCTATCTCTCTTTCACTTTTTAATTGGACAACTTCTACTTGTTCATTAGTGTTTTCTGGTTGATCTCAATGTTGCTAGGAAGTGTTCCTTGGGGTCTATTGTTAAGTGAATTAGCAATTTGTCCCACTTGATTCTCTTATGTTTCTAATTGCAACATTTTGACTTTGTAACTGGTTTTCCATTTGCAACACCACTTCTTCCATAGACATCTTCTTATTCTAAAATTGTTGATCAATGTTAGAGTCCAGTGAATATGAAGGTCTATAGTTTGTGTTCCCTTGATTATTCCAACTTTCATTAGGATTTGCATGATTATTTTCCCAGTTTGGTTTCCACCATCAGTAGTATGATTTCAGTTAAAATTAGGATGGTTCTCCCAATCTGGGTTGTAAAAGTTAGAGTACGAGTTATTTATGGTATTTAAAGCATCATATGATAAGTTAGAATCCATCATATGCCCTAATGAACTTTCCTCACTTACTGGAGTAAGTTGAGGCTGGTTCATTCCAAATTGGTCCAAATTCCTTGATTTTGCGGCAAATTGAGATGCAAGAATTGTAATCATATCTGAATCATGAACATTGGCTACTTTTTTAGGATTTACCCTTGTAGAGAGCCATTGAAATTCGTTTGCAGCCATATTTTCAATTAACGCATACGCTTCATCAAATGGTTTTGATATTAATGATCCACCAGCAGCAGCATCAATTATAAACCTAAGGGATTCTACTAGCCCATTATAAAAAGTTTTTGATTAACCAATCAGGCAGAGCATGATGTGGACACTTTCTTAGGAGTTCCTTAAATCTTTCCCAGACTTCATATATTAATTCCCCTTCATACTAACAAAATGTGATAATATATATTCTAAGTTTTAGTAGCCTTGAAGGTGGAAAATACTTAGCTAGGAATTTCTGAGTTAACTCCTCCCAATTTTTAATAGAGCTAGGTGCTAATGAGTATAACCACATTTTAGCCTTATCCCTTAGTGAGAAAGGAAAAAGCCTTAGTCTAGCAACATCGTCTGACATACCGTTATAATGAAATGTAGCACAAAGTTCTATAAAATTTGATAAGTGTAAATAAGGATTCTCCAAAGGAGATCCCCCAAACTGATTGTTTTGCACCATTTGGATAATCTCAGGATTTATTTCAAACGAGTCAGCTTCACGGCAGGGTTTTGTATACTTGAGTGAATTTTATCTATCGTAGGATTTACATAATCCCTCAATGAAGTATGATGATTTTCCAATTTATTATTTTGAAAGTTTTCCATTTCCATTTCTATTTTTTCGAGTCCTTTCTATATTTTAATATTTTTATTTTTTTCAAACTCGGGATCATAAGGCACAAGTCCTACAGATCCTTTATTTTGCATACGCAACAGAACAAATAATACATTAACAATTAAACAAATAACAGATGAAATATATTCAACACAACAAAATATTTTCATGAACACCTTGTTTTTCACACAAATAGTTTTTCTTAACACTTTTTCATATAAAAACACTTTTCACACAAAACAGTTTTTACGACACTACAGTTTTCCAAGTCTAAGCCTAATTACTTCAACTAAAATTTTCCAAAATTTCTTACCGAAGATTCCCCGACAACGGTGCCTAAAACTTGACAGTGACTTTATATAAGCTTAAAAATACAAGAATTTGATACCGCTGCTAGAAGATTTAAATCCTCGACAACGACGCCAAAAGCTTGATGCAACATTTAATATGCAAGAATTTATAACCCAGATTTATATATTTATAATGATTTTGTAAAGTCACAATTTCAAAGGCAAGTATACGTATCGCTCAAGTAATACAGGGTTCTAGTGGAGTCTCGTTTATCGATCCCACAGGGAAGCGAGGTAAGAGGTCCTTTGTCAAATTCTAGTCTACTACAATTAGTCCTTAGTTTGGAATATTGATTAAAATGATATTTTATCCAGCAACTACTCCTAAATGCAAGTGTTAAATGTAAATATAGTAACTATAACTAAATGCAAATATTAATTCTAAATATAACCCTTTTTGGATGAATTGGTTTGGAGGATTTTGAGATCTTAAAACTACTATTCTTATGTAATGAATTGGATAATGTAAAGGAATGAGATGCATTAAATATTGTATGTGCCAATAAGAGCAATCTTACTCTTTACCCTTTTGTCCAGGCATAAAGAATATTGACTAATCCTATGCTTGTTTACTGAATCTGTGGCTAGGCTGTGAGAATACCGGCTCTCACTTTGGAGCTTCCACATTCGCCTCACCTGAGGGCTAACATCTCTGCTTCAGTACTCAAACAATAGGACTGAATTGGGGATTATAGTATGTCACCCTAAAATCTCTAATTCTACTCCCATCAAGTATATTTCACTATTTATTTGCTTTCAACTCTCATGAACTTAACCATCCATGGAATCTGAATGTGGTTCTACTTTGTTAAGAATTACACAGCCCTCTCAGGTTTTAATGCAATTACAACATTTAACACTACAACAGGCCTTTATTGTAATGTAAATAAAGTGCAAGTAAAAACCATCACATTTATAATTAAACCCAGAACTAACATGCATCACAAAATCCTAAACATGAATTCTACTCATTTCAAAAGAAAAAAAAATGAAAAGAATGGCATAATCTTCTCATGCCACTATTTCCAAACAAGAAGAGAGAGTAAGAGAAGCCCATCACAAAGCACGAAGAAAACTTAACGAAAACTTCCTTTAACCAAAGCAAATTCACAAAATAAGTGTATAAAAAACCATAAGATAATGAAGAACACAAACTTAGCCTTTTCCCTTTAAAGAAAGAAGAAAATCTCTCCACAAAGTCTCCCGCCGATCCATGCAATGCTAGAACATCTTCTTACAAATTCTCTCAAAATCTCCTCTCCAATCTCTCCAAAAGGGTAGAAATCTAAGTTTACAAAACCATAAGATAATAAAGAACACAATACTTAGCTTTTTCCCTTGAAAGAAAGAAGAAAATCTCTACCATATGCAATGCTAGAACATCTCCTTACAAATTCTTTAAAATCTCCTCTCCAATCTCTCCAAAAGGGTAGAAATCTACATTTCTACTCCTATTCTAAAAACCCTAAACATTCTCCACACTTTTCCTAACATTTCTCTAACAAAAATTCCCCTTTTTCTAACCTAAATTCGTTCTTTTAAAGGATAGGAATGAAGTATGAAGAGTTGACACAAGAATCCTTTCAAACAACGTCCAAATACGTTGAATTTCGGCCCATAACCGCCAAAAGTCGGTTCATAGTCGTCTCGGGCGCCGTCGGCGGGATCGAGGGCACTGTCGACGAGCTTTTCTGTCATTTTTCAGTCTTCTCGGGTAAATCCCGCCGTCAGCACCGTTTTGGCGTCGTCGGCGGGGAGACTGCGCAGCTTCACCGTTTCGCTCCATTTGGCTCCGTTTTAGCTCCGTTTCACCCCATTTCAGTTGTGTTGCATTCCTAACAGTTAGCCCTACAAAATAAGCATAAAAACAACCTTCCTTTATAGTGTAATCGCATTCAAAAATATGCAAGAAGTGTAAAAGAGATTAAACATCCAAAGACTTATTGAAAGGTGACAAGGCAAAATATCATTTCTTGCTCATTTTTGCTCCAAATTGCACCATTCTTATATCTTTTTACTCCAATGATCATAATTCATCATACCTGCAACAAAAAATCAAAAATACCCTTCTTTAAAGTGCAATATCGTCAAAATCAGTATAAAATAGGTATGAAATGCTCAACATATTTTCCTTTGGTCACTTTTCGAAGCGGGCAGCGGGATATCGATTTCGGTGACCGACAGCTTCTTACGGGAAACTCCCCTCCAACCCCTGAAATAGTGATGACAATGCTCAGCACCTTTAGAGCTGAGGTCAACATCAACGATGCATAACAAATTAATGCAGAGATTTTTTACTCAGCACCGACGGCTCTAGACCAGCACTAACGGCGTCAAAGGCGGTGCAGACCCCGTTTCTAGAAGGTTCAATGTATTTGGACGATTGTTTGAAGAGTTTTTGGAGGCACCTCTTAGAGAACCAACCTTAGGCTCTGTTTGAGGCTGAATTTCATCAAAAAAAGAGCTCCTCTACATTTTCAATCCTCTACTTTCATTTTTCGCACCACATCATTCCATTCCACTCCATATTGGAGTCAATTAGTGAATTTTCTTTCATAGTTTAGAGTTTTTGTGGTGAGATTTAGTGTAAAACTTTCTCTAAGAGTGTTGGAGAAGGAGAAAAGTGAGAGATATCTTCTCCTTGCATTTCTAAGGAAAGGCTACAAAGGTTTTGCTTTGAGAAAGAGTTTTTAAATCAGGTTTGTTTGTTTATCAGTGTTGTCTGAACTTTCTTCTATATATTAAATTTGTGTTTTGCTATTTCTTTCTCATGAAGACTAAGTAGTTCCCTCTATCTTCTTTCCAACTCTGAGATATGGTGAAATTAAGAGATAATATGAATATGCCAATATTAAATTGTAAATTAAATTCTCATGATATTTCAACTTCGAACTTAATTTACTTTTCGATCTGGCCAATTGAATTATTAAAATGTGTTGTGAAACATGGGATCCGAGAAATGGAGTATGAGTTCTATAACAAAGTAAGGATCACATTTGATTCCATGAAGGTGAAAATCGTTTATGGATTTAAGTGCAAATAAATAGGAAAATATTCTTTGTTGGGTGTAAAATTGGAGAATCTTTAAGGTGATAAATTAAAATCTTCAATTCAGTCTTAGTGTTTAAAAATTGAAGCGAGAGCTAGCCTTCAGGTGAAGGGAAGTGAGAGCTCTGGAGTGGGACCGGTATCCTCCTAGCCTAGCCACAAATTTAGGGACTAAACAATGAGCTTAGCTAATGATTTTCTATGCACTGTATCAAGGTAGAGAATTAAAATTGCTTCTATTTGGCATAATACATATTATGAAAATTTATCTCATCTCATTTTACCATAGCCTCATTGTTGTGGGAAGGATGTTTTTTCAAATACGAATCTCCGTTACATAAACATAGTTAATAGATTAGTATTTACTGTTTTAAATTTTGCATATTTGATTTGATAACAGTTTAGAATTTTAATTTTGATTACATCTCATTAATTGAAATTAGTGACACTGATTTCAATTAACTTTATGTGAATTTCCTAGCAAATTTGTCATTCCCAATTTAAACCTTCCACGTAGGATAGATATTTAGGGCTTATGTAGAAAGTTCATTATTACTTGATAACGATACGTATGCTTGCATAGAATCTGAATATTAATTGATTATATTTAAATAATATTTACACAATCTATCAGAACAAAAAGTCGGATAAAGTTTTTGACACCGTTGCATGTGGAAGCTAATAGTTGAATTAAATAGTTTTGATAAATTAGGAAATTTAGCGATAATATACATACTATAAAAAATTATTATTATTAAAAAAATAAAAAAATTAAAAATCAAAAATCCAAAAAGAAATATTTTTATTAGGGTGTTTTACTTTGCTTGCTTTATTTTGGGCGCTTTATGCTCTAATTCTACTAGTAAGTCGCATGTTTTTTCCAAAAATAAGTTTGTATGGGGACATTCTTATAGGAATCTTATAAGTAGTTCTGTATGCCCATAATGCAATATCTAATCTAGCAAACCAATCCAATTTATTGGGATTTATAGCTTTTTTCTAAAATTCATTTTATTTCATGATTCAATATTTCTATTAGATCGCTAGTCTGAGGATGATAAGTTGTAGAGAATCTATGCATAATATCATATTTCCTTATCAATTTATCAATTCTCTTATTTCTAAAATTAGATCCTCCATCTTTAATAATTACTCTCAGCATTCCATATATTGTAAAAAAGTTTTTATTTAAAAATTTAGAAACACTCCGAGCATCACATTTAGGTACAATAGCAACCTCAATCTATTGGAACATTTAATCAAGAATATGTACTATATATAAGTTTCCAAGTGAAGGCATAAATGATCCCATAAAATCTAATCCCTGCACATCAAAAATTTCAACTTCCAATGTGTAATTTAGAAGCATTTCATTTCTTCTAGATATATTTCCTACTCGCTGACTTTGATTGCATGTTTTAATATATTCATTAACTTCTCTAAAAAGAGTAGGCCAATAAAATCTAGGTTGCAAAATTTTATAAGCAGTTCTATTTGTTCCAAAATGTCCTCCAAATTCGGGATCATGACATCTTTCAATTATTTGTTGAGTTTCTTCATAAGGCACACACCTTCTAAAAATTAGATCTTTACATTCTTTATATAAATATAGGTCACCCTAAAAAAAGTATTTGAATCATATATAAATTTCTTTAATTGTTGATTCTTAATATCTGGTGGTACATTATCACTTATAATATAATTTACTAAATCGGTATACCACGGTGTATCTATTTCATCAATACTATATAATTATTCATCAGGGAAATTTCCTAAAATTTCATTTGCAAAATTAGTTTATGTTTGTTTTTCTAGTCTAGGCAAATGATCAGCTATTTGATTGTCATTTCCCTTTCTAACAACTAAAAAAAAATCAAACTCTTGCAATAGAAGTATCCATCTAATTAACATTTGTTTAGCATCCTTCTTTTGCATTAAGTATTTACTAGTAGAATGATCTGTAGGCACTATACATTTAGTTCCAATTAAGTAATGTCTAAATTTATCAAAGGCATAGACAATAGCTAATAACTCTCTTTTAGTAGTAGTGTAGTTAATTTGAACTTCATTTAGAGTTTTACTAGCATAGTATATTACTTTAAAAATTTTGTACTGTCTTTGTCCAAAAATAGCTCTAATAGCATAATCACTAGCATCACACATTATTTTAAATAGTTTTTCCCAATCAATTGGTACTATTATAGCTGTAGTGATTAATTTCTATTTCAATAATTCAAATACTTTTACGGATTCCTCATTAAAATCAAAATTCATATCTTTTTTCTAAAAGTTAGCATAATTGATTAGTTACTTTTAAAAAATTCTTTATATAATGCCTGTAGAATCCAGTATGTCCCAAAAATTACCCCTCTAACCATAGTCAGTGATGGCAGTTTTTCAATAACTTGAATTTTTGCAAGATCAACTTCCATGCCATTTTCAGAAGTTTTATGCCCAAGTAAAATTCCACCTGCAACCATAAATTGACATTTTTCCCAATTTAGTACTAGGTTGATTTTTTCACATAATTCTAGACCTTTTTCTTTTTTTAAGAATAATTCAAATGAAGTCTCGAACATAGAGAAATCATCCATAAATTCTTCCATTCCATGCTCAATCAAATTACTAAATTATGACATCGTACATCTTTGAAATGTTGCAAGTGGATTGAATTATCCAAAAGGCATTCTACGAAAAGCAAATATTCCATAAGGGCTGGAAAATGTTGTCTTATCTTGATCCTCAAGGGCAACTGAAATTTGATGATAATCAATATATTCATCTAATAAAACAGTAATATTTATTTACATCCAATCTATCCAACATTTTATCTAAAAAAGTAAAGTAAAGTGATTTTTCCTGGTGGCCAAGTTCAATTTTCTATAATCTATGCAAATTCACCAACCACTTACTTGTCTTATTGGAATTAATTCATTTTTCTCATTTACTTTAATGATCACTCCTCCTTTCATTAGAACACAGTGAATTGAGCTTACCCAAGCACTGTCTAAAATAGGATAAATAATTTTAGCATCAAAGCTTTTTAATATTTCTTTTTTAATAACTTCTTTCATTATGGGGTTTAATCTCCTTTAAGGATCAGCTTTAGGTTCCTATTATTCATCTAATAAAATTCTGTGCATACAAATTGAAGCACTAATTCCTTTAATATCTGCTAAAGTCCATGCAAAAGCCTTTTTATATCTTTTTAAAATTTATATTAATTTTTGTTCTTGAATTTCAGTTGACTCAGAAGATACAATAACAGGCAATGTAGATGAATCCCCTAAAAATACATGTTTTAAATGAGCAGGTAATACTTTCAGTTCAAGTTCAAGTGGTTTATTACTTGAAGGAATAAAATTTTTATTATCATTTTCAAACAAATTTAAAGTTTCAAATTTGTCCTTAATATAATCTAAATTTTATTCTTTTATTTCATTCTCATTTTCAATAAATTAATCTTGCTTTAATTTCTCTTTAAACTTTTTCTTAAATTGTTCGTTACTTAGATAATCAGTAACCTCTATCCAAAAAAATTCATTGTCTTTTTCTATTGCAGGATATTTCATAGCTTTTGCAATATTAAATTTTACTTCTTGATCATTAACTCTCACTATTAATTCTCTTTTTTGCACATCTATCACAGCCCTCCCTGTTGCAAGAAATGGTCTCCCAAAAATAATAGGAATTTCCTTATTTTCTTCCATATCTAATACTATAAAGTCTACAGTGAAAATAAATTTATCCACTTTTACTAATACATCGTCTATAACTCTGTTAGGATAAGTAATTGACTGATCAACTAACTGAAAAGTTACAATAGTATGGGAAATCTCTCCTAAATCTAAACATTTAAAAATCGATAGAGGCTTAAGATTGATACTCGCTCCTAAATCACATAAGGCTTTTCCATAAAACTTTTCACCAATTGCATAAGGTATAGTAAAACTATGAGGATCATTTAACTTTTCAGGAAGCTTTTTCTGGATAATAGCGTTACATTCTTTACTAAGTGCAACAGTCTCATGATTTGCAAACTTCATTTTCTTATTTAGTATATCTTTCATAAATTTCACATAACTTGGTAATTGTTCAAAAACCTCAATGAAAGGAATGTTTATAATTAAATTTTTAAGGATTTCTAAAGATTTTGTATATTATTTGTCTTTATTCTTTTGTTTTAGTCGTTGAGGAAATGGAGGTGATGGTTTTTCTAAGGGAACTTGTGTTTGTTTATTTTTATTATGGTCACTTTCCATCTCTTTCTTCTCCTGATCAACTTCTGTTTCTCTTCAGATTCTTGTTTCAGCTTCTTCTCCACTTCATAATTGAATTGCTTCAATTTGTTCTTTATTTTGATCTTTGGGATTAACTTCTATAGTACTCGGAAGATTTCTTGAAGATTGTTACTAAGTGCAATAGCAATATGTCCTAATTGATTTTCAATATTTCTAATAGCAACCCCTTGATTTTGAATTTGATTTCCCATATTCAACATTACCTCTTCCATCGTTAACTTCTTTTCCTTAATTTGTGGGTTAGGGTTAGAGTTAAATCTAGGAGGATAATAAAGCCAATAATTAGAATTTCCTTGGTTATTTAAATTTCCTGAGGGATTCATTGAATTGTTATAGTTATTCCAACTAAAATTAGGGTGATTTTTTCATCCAGGATTGTAATAATTTGAATAAAGATTATTATTTTGATTATTAATAACATTCAAAGTTTCATAAGATGATTGAGTATCAATTATCTGTCTTGGTCAATTTTCTTCTAATACAGATGGTATTTGAGAATAGTTCATTCTAATTTGATCAATCTTTTTGATATAGCAGCAATTTGAGATTCTAAAATAGACATTGCATCATATTCATGAATACTAGCTACTCTCTTAGGATTTATCGGTTCAGAGGGCCATCGAAAATAATTAGTAGTAATTTCTTCTATTAAATAGCATGCTTCATCAAAAGCTTTCGACAATAAAGATCTGCCAGCAGCAACACTATAATAGATCTAAGTGATCTTACTAATCCATTGTGAGAATTTTGAATTATTAACCAATTGTTGGTCACCGAAATTGAAATTTCATCGCCCGCTTTGGAAGGACGTTTTAATTTACATATATATTTACTTTCAGAAAAATAAGAAATAAAACTGACCCAATATTTTTCATAGTTTAAATGAAAGAGCATTGTGCCTCAAATCCTGTATCTATCTCAAAGGGCAAACACAAGACTTGAAGATGAGGCTCGATCAAATAAACTAAGGAAAATATCACATCCGTTTGGTCTGTGAAACCTTTATATTTTCCGACAAGTTCTCCAATTTAATATAAAGAATTAAATAGGGTTTATATTAAGCTGGGTTCAGACATGCTTCCTGTAAGGGCAAGCTCCCATATTTAATTACATCTTAAATGACCAAAGTCACCTAAGAAGACTCTCGAGAAAAATCAGGAATTATTATCTTCAAGTAGTTTCAAAGGGTAGGACATTTCAATGAGATCGGACGTAGAGGTGTGAAAGGGGATTGCTTCAAATTTGGAACACTTTATTGTAGAATCCAAAGGAGGAAGAACTAGGGGATGTCATGGATCCAAAGGAGAACCCCCGTGACTTCCCAAGCTATCCTAATGTTTGGCTTCAGTTTTGAGAAGAAAAAATTACGTGTTTCATTCTGTCAAATTTATTAGTTATGGCTTACATTCGTGTGAAACGGTCACACCAATAGCCTGGAAGATTTGATGGTTTAGGTTGTGACGGACGACAACCTCAGAATCCTAAGACGAGTTAGGGCTTATATTGTATAGCAGGGCTATACAAAGGCCTAAAGATAAGGTGAGGATTTACGTTGCATAAACAAACAATCTCGAAGTCCTATGGCTTTGTTGTTTATATCTAAGGAAGGAAGATTGGTTTAACTGAGGAAGACAGGTTTTGTTGTTGAAGATGGTCGTGCTGCCCACCATGCTAACTCCAAGCTCCTTGCCATGACGAGCTTGAGTTTTCTAGTGTGTCAAGTTTTAATGTTAAATCAGGTGGCCTTATGGTTGAAGTTCTTTAAATTTTTTGGGGGGCATATTAAAGTTGAATAGAGCGACACCGATTAGGATCCTACGGTTCCCTCGTTCCGGCACAATTTTTTTTAATGGATTCACTTATTCCAAATGAACTTACTAAACTCAACTTAATAAGTTTCATAGTTTCATTTAAACCATGGGAAGCCTCATTAGCAATAGTAGGTTACATCCTCCTAGTAATTCCCGATCATCCGATAAAGATGTCTTAATTAAGTTGAAGTTGTAGTTTTGTGTGATGTTTGTGATTAAATTTTAAGTTGTTTTATATTTTGAATCTTGTGGTGGTGAATTTTATCTTGGTTGATTTTAGTTTTGGTTTTAATTTTGGTTTTATGGTCATCCTGATAGTTTTAGTTTTCATGTAGGGTGGCATCATTGTTTAACATACAAATTTTGCAAGTATAAAAGTACAGTATGAAAATACAAGAAAGACAACGCTGAAAACTGTAAAAGCGTACTTGGCGAGTCTTCTCGTTCCACCAACTGGAACATAAAATGCATGTCAAAGCAATTTATATGGAGGCAGGGATGTAAAATTTTTGCAACCTATCTAACCCTAGGTCATATCTTGTTGGGTCCTTAAGAGTTTAATTAAGGATGATTTTTTCAAACAAAATATATTAAGTTTAGTAGATCTTCAAGATATCCAACAGATCTAGAGAAAGAAGCAGGTTTGTGCTACTCTCTTGTTGCCTGGTGGAAAATCTTGAGTTCTTTAAAACTTATTATGTTTCTTAATAATTCATCCTATAAAACACCCTTGATGCTCAATGAGCACTGATGTCTCAATTATCCCTAAGAATAGGGTAATTATCACTTGTGATTCAATTTTGAAAATTATGTGGGTGAAGACTCTTAAAGAGGCAATTTTAGTGTTATTGGAACACTTTGCCAAATTTTCACTTGTGATTCAATCTTGGAAAGCAAAGATCAGCCTCTGTCCCGACATTTTTCTATAGACAACAGGAAAAACATTAGTGGGTCAAAACTTGTCATGAACAAGAACAAAATAAAGTATTTATTAAAATAAAATTTAGTTTGTTTTCATGAAATGAATTGTTTATTTTTTGTATGAGTTTTGTTTAGTGTAGTGGAACATTATACTCAAAAGTGGAAAGAAGAAAATTTGAAGTTTAAAAAATTCTTTCTCAAAATTTTCATTATATTGAGGTTAATTACAAAATTTGGACCTGGTCATAGACATTTAGTCACATCCCTAAAATAATCAAAGTTTCAAAGTCTTAAAGTTTCAAAGAAAGCAAAGGCAAGCAGCATCAGGTTGCGTAATAAGTTTTCAGATATCATTTGTTTATTGGTAACATGGGTCTTTTCCCCAGGAAGTCCGCTAACTGGTAGGCTCCTCCTATATAGACCTTTTCAATGACAAATGGACCTTCCCAAGTTGGCTCAAATCTTTCACCTATTTTGCAGCGTGCAAGAATAGGCCTTTTGAGTACAAGTACGAGGTCACCAACTTTGAATGTCCTTGGGCGGACCAATTTGAGATGGGCTTATCATCTTTGCCTGGTAAAGCTCGAAATGTTGTTGTGCTTCTAGTCATTTTCCCTCGAGACTCTCCAATTCTTCAAGTCTGAGTTTTGCACTTTCTTTCGTTGTGAGATGGTTGGCAACATTGACTCTGAGAGATGGTGTCTGGATTTCTAGCGGTAGCACGAGCTCAAACCCATACACGAGCATATAAAGTGTACACTGAGTGGGAGTCCTGACAGTCATCTGGTACACCCACAAGCATTCTAATAGTTTATTGTTCCAATCCCTTTTAATTTCATCCAGTGTTTTCTTCAAAATTCATACCAGTACTTTGTTGAAAGCCTCAGTCAGACCATTTGCTCTGGGATAGTAAATCGTAGAGTATCTCCATTCTATCCCATGTCTTTTGACAAAATTATTGATCTTTATGCTTCTGAAAACTGTCCCACTGTTAGAAATTATTCTTTGCAGTACTCTGAAATGGTAGACGATTTGGCTTTTGAAAAATTGAAGGACGTGTTATGTCGTAACCTCACGTAATGGTACTGCCTCTGCCCATTTGGAGAAGTAATCTATAGTGGCAAGTATAAACCTGTGTCCTCTGGAAGATGTAGGGTCTATCAGACCTATTATGTTCGTGCCCCAACACTCGAATGGACACGAGGCAACAATTGGGTGTAGTAGTTGGAGGCTGGTGTAAGACCACCCCATGCACTTGGCATTGGTGACATCTTCTGGCTGTATCCGTGCAATCGACATCATTGCTGGCCAATAATACCCAAGTCTTTTGATCTTCATTTTCATTTTAGGCCCTGACTGGTGAGCGCCGCACAATCTGGCATGTACTTCTTTGACAATATTCTGTGCTTCGGCTCTTGTCAAACATCGTAGCAACATCTGGTTGAATGATCTTCTGTAGAGAACATTTCCCATCAGGGCATACGATGGCCCTTCTTGTGATGTGGTGCGCCTCAGACTTGTCTTTTGGCAGCTTTCCAGTATGCAAATATTTTAGAAATGACTTGCGCCAATCTTCGTTGGTGTCTACAACTGTATTTATTATTTCTTCTTTTCCAAGCTTGTGTAGAGTTTCGAAGTCGATCCGAGACAAGACTCGTCTTCCTTGCACTGTGACTTCAATGGAATCCTCCGGGGGACATGCCATTTTCTTAGTGAGTTTTGTTAGAGCGTCGACATTGGCATTATCTCCACTAAGAATATGGTAGAAAGTTACATCAGGAATGCTCCAAGAGCTTCATCGTGTACTGATGGTATTCTGCTAATCTTGGTTTCAAAATTCTTTATTGTTTGACAACTTGCTGGATGACGAGTTGGGAGTCGCCATAATTGGCAATGTTTGTTATATCCATTGAGATTGACTTTTCCAATCCGGTGATTAGAGCTTCATATTCTACTTCATTGTTGGTGCATGACTCTGTCAAGTGGTACGAGAACCTCATCATACCCTTATCTGGTGTGATAAAGATCAAACCAAACCATGCTTTGCTTTGTATAACTATGCCTGATCCTTTGTATTTTCTGGCTGATGAAGCACCATCAAAGTACATTTCTCAGCGTTGTGCACTAGATAATTCCATTTGTAATATTTGCTCGTCTGGTAACTCGTCATTGAGAGAGGACCCAACTGGTAGTGGGTGTGCAACGAGAAAGTCTGCTAGTATCTGTCCCTTGATAGCAGAGAGGGGAACAAAAGTTATATCAAATTGCAATAAGATCATTGACAATATTGCTAGACGTCACAAGAGTGTTGGTCGGGTCATCAAATATTGCAATCGATTAAATTTTGAGATTAGGGTAATCTTATGAGAAAGCATGTAATGTCTATGCTTTTGAGCGGCGAAAATGAATGCCTAACAATGCTTCTCAATAGGTGGATACCTTATCTCCGTTGGTATTAGGCTACTACTCAAGTAGTAGAGTGCATTTTCCTTACCCTCATCATTGACTTGGGCTAAGAGGGCTCCGAGAGAGTCATCTAAAGCCGCGGTATAAAGTATCAACAATTTCCTTGGGATAGGGGCTGCCAACACAGAAGCTGTCATTAAATATCGTTAAATGTCCTCAAAGGCACGCAGGCATTTCTCTTCCCAAACAAATTTGGTGTCCTTTTTAATTAATGCCAAGAAAGGGTGACACCTACCTGAGAGAGTAGAAATAAAGCGTCTCAGATATGCCAACTTCCCTTGGAAGGAACTTAATTATTTCAAGGTTTTAGGAGGAGGCATTTTCAAGATAGCTTTAATCTTATCCATGTCGATCTCGATTCCCTAATAACGGACAACAAATCCTAGAAATTTCCTGAAGGTAACGCTAAAGACGCGCTTTAAGGGATTCATTTTAAGGTCATATCATCGTAACCGTTCAAACACGATCCTCAAATCATACAAATGATCTATTTTCCTGTTTACTTTTGATGACCAAATCATCCACATAACATTCTACTTGATTGTGAATGAGGTCATCAAAAATTTGATGACCAAATCATCCACGTAGCATTCTACTTGGTTGTGAATGAGGTCGTCAAAAATCTTCATCATTGCACGTTGATATGTTGCTCCAGCGTTCTTTAGGTCGAACAACATCATTGTGTAGCAGAAAATTCCAATCGGTGTTCTAAAGACTGTAAGTACTGCATCCTCGGGAGCCATCTTGATTTGGTTGTATTCCGATGATTCGTCCATGAAGGAGAAAATTTCATGTTTTGAAGCGATATCCACCATCATCTCTGGTATAGGTAGTGGAAACTTGTCTTTTGGACATGCCTTGTTCAAATCTCTAAAGTAGACACAAACACGGATCTATCCATTTTTCTTCTTGATAGGTATAATATTAGCCAACCATATGGGGTACTGCTCCTCTTTAACAAAGATGGTGTCTATCAATTTCTTCACCTCGGAGATGACTTGTTGTTCTATTTCATGGCGCGTTCTCCTAGGAGCTTGTTTTACTGAGGTTGTATTATTGTCCACCCCAAATTTATGGACTGTAACGTCTGCTGAGTGTCCTGGCATTTCATTCGTAGCTTCATGCAAAGCAATCTATGAATTATGTAATAGTTTAATCAATTCTACAGATTCTTCGTCATTAAGTAGAGAACTTATAAACGTAGGCATGGGTTGTTCTTCTGTCCCGAGGTTAATCTCTTCCAATTCATCAACAGTAGATTTAATTTTCTCCTCAAATTCTGGCACAACATCTTCTATTGGTTGATCAGTAGAGTCATCATCTACATCGAGGCAATCCTCTTCTGACTCACTAGTAACAACCATGCAAAATTCAAAATCATCGACTAGTCCGACTGTACCAAATCTGAGACCCTCTTTTGAGTTGGAAGTTCCACTTTTACCATTCCATAGTTTTTCAAAAAGTTGAAATTTATCTTTTGGCATTTGTTTTGGAAAGTGTCCTTGTTGAATTAACTTTTGAACACAAGGCGAGAAGTAACTAAAAGGCAATTCCATTAATTCGTTAGAATCAACATCCAAATTTACATTTTTTCAAGCTCAGTAGAGATAGAAGCAAGCTAAAATTTGATCGGCTTTGAACCAACACTACAGACTTCCTTGACCTCTAAACTCTCGACCTTTGAGGGAGAATCGAAGTGAGAGTCATAGCATTCACATAGTGGTTTATCCGATCATACATTGCTTCATATTCATTCTTTTCTATATCTTCTAGGGATATCTCGTACTGAGGCCTCTTCCAACTTGTCATCATTATTTCATCTTCAGAACTGTCTTCATTACCATTGTTGATGGGTGGCCTAGTCTTTTCAAAAATTAAATTGATCCTTCCTCGTACACGTCCCCGGCCTCGATCTCGGGTGCGCGAACTAAAAGACCTTCACCAACTCGTTGTAAGGGAGTAGTGGAAGATCACTGAAGCGGAGTTGAGTGGCCTCCTCTTTGTGATTCTTCTAAATATTCATCTTTGTTTTGGATAACTTCACAAGAGAAGACAATCCTCTTTTGAGTCACGTAGTAGGTAGCATCTTCATGGATACCAACTTCATGCACTGAAAATGGTTGTAGGCCTTTGCGGTATTTGATGCACTGGTGTAGAGATGATGGAACCATATTGTGCTCATGAATCCATAGTCGACCCAATAAAGCATTAAACGAGGTCTCAGCGTCGATGATATGAAATTTAGCTGTTATCACGAGTTCTCCAACCTTCATAAGTAATGTAATTGATCTGAGGGCACTTTATCCATTTTGGTTGAATCCTCTTAACATCATCTTATTGACCGTAAGCTCTTGAGCTTCGATATCCAAATAAGCCAATGTCCGTAGGCTCATCAAGTTAAGAGATGCTCCAGGATCCACTAAAACTCTGAATAACACAAATCTGTCAATGTTGACGGAGATGTAGAGTGGACGGGTATTGTGGTCGGCGGTACCAAGCAGCAGGTCTTCATCTGTGAAGGTTACCCCTGACTGTTATTTCAATGAGCAAACTTCATCTGAGGATGTGTTGGACAACTGAGCTAAGCAAATTTTTGGGTCAAGCAAAGCTGTAACAAGAGACTGTCTCATCTCCTTTGACAGAATCAGAGCATCGTAGATGCTTAATTGGGCCAGCAACTTTCTAAGATGAGCTAGCACATTGTACTCTACTTTGTATGATCCTCTGATTTTATCTTAATCATGTGGTTCTTCCACTGGTGGAGGTGGGTGTATCTCTTCTCGAGTCATTATTTGTTCTCCTTTGTCTGTTTGAGTTGTTATTGGTGGTAACACATTTCCACTCCTTAAGTTAACTTCTGTGATTTCTTCTTCTTAAGATATAATTGTTGAATCTTTCGATGTCTTTTCCTCTTCGTCGGAAAGATCTAAGTTGATGGAAAGCGGTGTACCATGATGCTCAAGAGTTGGCACCTCATTATCGGTGTTGCCGTAAGCTTTATTATTGATGTCTTATTTGGACTTGACAAAGAGTTCATCGAACTCGAGTACGATATGAGCATCATTTTGAGGATCAAGATCAAAGCTAGATCGGTCATAATCAGTTACATTATCACCAAAAATAGTTAAAACGCAGCCAAAATCATAATCATTATATTCATAAGATCCCAGAGGGACGAAAAGATAATCATACAAAGTCAAGGGTTTGAGGATTTTCTTCCCCGAATCCGAGACAACCAATCTAGTAGAGGTAGCCCCTATCCTACCCCCCGTGCTATCAATATTTGCAGTGACACTTTTCTTCTTCTTATTTGTCCTTGACAATGATGAATCTCTTGACGAAACCTTCGTCTTGGGTTTGGTATGTTGCGGACTCTGAATGGAGGCTTATCTTGATGCAGACTGGATATTGTTCAGTATTTTCTTGGATGACCTACTCCAGACCTCATTCCATCATTCTTCAGTATTTGTAGAAGCTTGTTTCGATGAATCCTATATTTGATTAAGGACCCTCTTAAGTTCATCCCAAGTTGTACTCCATCCAACTATTCCAGTATGCTGATCGATTGAGGAGATTGGCTCAACCGAAATCATATTTATGGACCCTTTTTCAGGTTCTTTTAAATATTATTTTAGAATTGTTATGTTATCTTCCTTGAGGCTTCTCTCAAGCCAGTCTTTAAAGATGAAATATTTTTCCTTAGTGTGCCCAAGTAACCAGTGGTATGGGCAATATATTGGTTCATTCTTCTTATCCACCTCTTCAGACTTCTTTGGATCTAGTAGTTTGAATTCTGGTTTCTTCATCAGACTCCTGAATATTTTAGGTATAGCTTCATCCTTGAAAGAATACACAATTTTCTGTCGCTCTGACAGGGATATTTTTTTATCTCCTGTTTGAGGTGATCTCTCTTGAGGTGGCCGCTGGTTGGATTGACTATTCTATTTCTGAGAGTACTGTGATGAAGACTGGCGATGCTCTTCTGCATACATCTTTATCGGCTGTTTCCCTTTGTCGACGGTGGCTACTACTCTTGATTTCTTCTCGAACACTTTGGTCACCTATTTCATGTGGCTCCATGTGCTTTATTTCTTCTTGAAGACTGCTAGCTTTACTGAGTAGCTTCTTAAAGGACTTATGGTGAGTCCCTTAAGCATGAAAGCTACTGGCCCATGAATGCTCTTGAGTAGAATCTCAATCGTTTGATGTTCTTAAGCATGAAAGCTACTGGCCCATGAATGCTCTTGAGTAGAATTTCAATCGCATGATGTTCGTATAGCTGAGGTTCACATTTCATGCTAAGTTTTCTCCACCTTAAAATATAGTCTACCAAGGTTTCGCTAGGCTTTTGCCTTTCCATCATGAGCTCTCCAATAGACACATGGTATTGTGCCCCGGAAAATCTTTTCACAAATAACTATTCTAATTCAAAAAATATTTGAACTGAACATTTGGAAAGCGTATTAATCGAAAGCAATTTCTGATAAGCTACTGACGAATTGCTGGCAGAGTAAAGTTTCCTTATTTCTCGTGTTGCCACAGCTAGCTCGGAAATGTGTTATATGGGGCCATCAAATATCAGAAATGTATTAACTGAACATCGGAAAAGTATTATTTCCAGTCCCATCAAATATCTTGAATTTTGGGGCCACAAAACCCTTGGGGGAAAGGAACAACATTGAACTCCTTTGGGCAAGGTCTATCCTTCAAAATTGATGCACCGCCCTTGGATTGGGCTAAGGCATCCCACACTTGTTCAACCATTTACTTGAATTCCTTTTCTAGCATGACACTTGATGGAGAATCTTTCTTCGGTTGCTCATCTTTGTTTGCTGAAGTAGCCTCTCTTCTTTCATCTATAATGTGTATGATTTCTGGTTGATTAATCTCTGGAGAAGCCAATTGTGGTGCTTGTGATTGCCCCTGAATGGTGTCCATGGTGGTCATAGCTGCAGTCATCTCTTCTATTCTTTTCTTCAGTTGACTAACTTGCTCATGGCTTAGGAGGATAACCCTACGCAGCTCGTCTACGACGTTCTCTTCGGTGTGAGGTTGAGCCTCTTGCGCAGATGTGATGGCTCTAGTTTTGATCACATGGACATCCATGAAATCCTCCTCCAAGTAATCATTGTAATCAAATTTTTCATTGTCACTATCGACAGAAACTCCATGTTCTCGAGCTAACTCAGAAATCTTGATCCTGAGTTTCTAAAGTTTCTCCTAAATTATCGATTCCTTGATCTCTTTAATATTTGGAGGACCCTGATGGACATCCTCTATTTGTTCCTCCATCTCGCTGGGTATTGTCGCAACAATGTCAGATATTTCAGACATTGGCTTTACTTCCTGCCCAGCAGGCTCACTAGACGGAGTGTATTAGTAGAAACATCGGTATGTTGAGGGAAAGTATGCTCCCCATTGTGTAGACCGGCTACAATGTCAGGTAATCATCTTGTGTTTATCTTTGGGATTGTAGGAATGTCTCCATAATGGGTGATGGGTAAGATCTTCGACCCCAGTCTTGACTTAACCGGTTGACGGCCTACGGTCCTGGTGGCAGTATAATCAGTAGTGATCACTACAGTGTCAACTTTGTTCCCTAAATGAAACCAAATGGGGATGCAAGTAGGTGGCACTCCAGCTGTCTTGTGAGACTATCTAGCAGATTTGACGCCCTTCAAAATTTCCTTGTTCATGCGAGGAGAAATTGCATCTCCCACTTGTTTAAGTAACTTGCTAACTGAACATCCTTCTTTGGTTGGAAGTCTTCTGAAAAGTGCACTAACTCGAGTGATAGGAGTGAACTTCTTACTCTCCTCACCGTGTCCATGAAGTGATGGTAATGCGGCAGCGATCCTTTGGATACTCTCATATCCCTTGGTATTTGTCAGAGGATGGAATCTACTTCCTCACAGAAGTGGATAAATTTTTGGTAATACTTCTTCAACTTGATGAGGCTCCTCCTCAACAGGTGTCTCCCTAGGAGCCTGGGCTTCAATGGCCCTCAGAACTCTTCTGTTGTTGTTCCTCCTTTGAGTTTGGGTCAGCGTTATAGTCCTTAAACTTGATCGTATTTCAAACACGGGCGGTGGGACAGTTAATCCTTCAGTCGGATCCTCAATAATTATCTCTTCTCTCCCCTTAGCAGCAGCGGGGCTAGTAGGTTTGGGGGGTGCTGCGACGATAGTAGTTTTAGACTTCTTGTAGATAGGGAAGTCTTGAAGGCAGTTTAGGTTGAATTCTGTAGATGGCTCCTGTATTTCTAGAGCGGCAATCTTCATTACTACAAACGGTGCTTTCCGAAGGATGACCTTGAGATCTTCAAACCCGACTCCAAATTTAATGGTAGGAGCGAGGTTACGGGCTTCATGGCTCGTTGGAAGGTTGCAGGAAAAGGTCAGCATTGGGTAGGCCATTGCAGCAGGCTTGAAAAAAGAAAGTTTCAGGGTTAGCTATATGGCCAAAAACCTCATAATTTTTAGTGCAAGCACTAAAAGTAGAGGTTGATCTGTAGACTGTACGGGTCTTAATTTATGGTATTTTAAAATATTATTTAAAATTTAATTAATGTAAGAAAATCTTAAAGTGCGCGCAGCACAACACAATTTGATTTAATTTGCTGAATAGCAAATCAAATTTGAAAGGGAAATATAAAGTATTTTAGGACCCAGTGCGAGACCTATTTAATGGACAAAATGCCCAGGTGGAACTAGTCCTCCAACACACCTATTAGGGGTCCGACCCCACATGAAAATTTAAAGAGTCCTTAATGGCCTTCTGAACCCCTCTGTTCAAAGATGGTTAACAGCTAGTCTTGAAGTCCAAGGAGTTGGTTGTACCTTCCCAAGACAGAAATGGGTAAAGTATGCCAACAGAAGAAGGGTAGTTTGGTCCAAGAGGGACATGGACATATTACCGATGTGTGAAAATTATATTTCTTGAATTATATGGAGAGAAAAGCTTGTCCCCAACGGAATCTCCAGAAGCTGTCGGTCACCAGAATTAAAATTTTGTCGCCCGCTTCGGAAGAACGTTTTAATTTACATATATATTTAGTTTTAGAAGAATATGAAATCAAACTGACCCCACATTTTTCATATTTTAAATGAAAGAGTACTGTACCTCAAATCCTGTATCTATCCCGAAAGACAAACACAAGACTTGAGGATGAGGCTCGATAAAAAAAACAAAGGAATATATGCATCCGTTTGGTCTGTGAAACCTTTATATTTGCTGACAAGCTCCCATATATATTATAAAGAATTAAATAGGGTTTATATTAAGCTGCGTTATGACATGCTTCCTATAAGGGCAAACCCCCATAGTTAATTACAATTTAAATGACCAAAGTCACCTAAGAAGAGTATCGATAAAAATCAAGAAATATTATCTTCAAGGAGTTTCAAAGGGTAGGGCTTTTCAATGAGATCGGACGTAGAGGTGTGAAAGGGGATTGGTTCGAATTTGGAAATTTTATTGTAGAATCCAAAGGAGGAAGAACTAGGGGATGTCATGGATCCAGAGGAGAACCTCCGTGACTTCCCAAGTTATCCTAAAGTTTGGCTTCCATTTTGAGGAGAAAAATTTAGGTGTTTCATCCTGTCAATTTTATTAGTTAGGGCTTACATTCGTGTGAAACGATCACACCAATAGCCTGGAAGATGTGAGGGTTTAGGTTATGACGGACGACAATCTCGGAATCCTTAGACGAGTTAGGGCTTATATTGTATAGCAGGGCTATACAAAGGCCTAAAGATAAGGTGACGATTTACGTTGCATAAGCAAACAACCTCGAAGTTCTATGACTTTGTTGTTTATATATAAGGATGGAAGATTGGCTTAGTTGTGGAAGACACATTTTACTGTTGAAGATGGTCGTGCTACCCACCATGCTAACTCCATGCTCCTTGCCACGACGAGTTTGATTTTTCTAATGTGTCAAGTTTCAATGTCAAATCAGGTGGCCTTATGGTTGAAGTTCTTTAAATTTTATGGGGTTATGTTAAGTTGATTAGAGTGACACCAGTTAGGATCCCACGGTTCCCTCGTTTTGCCACCATTTTTTTTATTGGATTCACTTAGTACAAATGAACTTACTAAACTCAACTTAATGAGTTCCATAATTTCATTTAGACCGTTAGAAGCCTCTTAGCAACCGTAGGTTACCTCCTCCGAGGAATTCCCGATCATCCGATAGAGATGTCTTAATTCACTTGAAGTTGTAGTTTTGTGTAATGTTTGTGATTAAATTTTGAATGTTTTTATATTTTGAAGGTTGTGGCGGTGAATTTTATCTTGGTTGATTTGTTTTGGTTTTGGTTTTGGTTTTGTGGCTATCCTGATAGTTTTAGTTTTCATGCAGGGTGGCATCGTTGTTTAGCATGCAAATTTTACAAGTATAAAAGTAAAATATGAAAATACAAGAAAGACGACGCTGAAAATTGTAAAAGCGTACCTGGTGAGTCTTCTCGTTCCACCACATGAAACTTAAAATGCATGTCACGACAATTTATATGGAGGCAGGGAAGTAAAATTTTGGCGATCGATCTAACCCTAGGTCATATCTGGGTGGGTTCTTAAGAGTTTAATTAAGGATGATTTTGTCAAGAAAAACATATTAAGTTTAGTAGATCATCAAGATATCCAACAGATCTAGAGAAAGAAGCAGGTTTGTACTACTCTCTTGCTGCCTGGTGGAAAATCCCGAGTTCTTCTAAACTTATTATGTTGCTTAAAAATTCATCTTATAAAACACCCTTAATGCCTAGTGAGAACTGATGTCTTAATTATACCTAAGAATAGGGTAATTATCACTTGTGATTCAATTTTAAAAATTATGTGGGTGACGACTCTTAAAGAGGCAATTTTAGTGTTATTGGAACACTTTGCCAAATTTTAACCCTACTTGGGCTTGTAGTGTTTGAAAGATGTTTTAATTTTCAATGATATTTACTTTTCTAAGCCTCATTTAAATGAAACTTGATTTAGCCTAAGTCACTACTAAGCCCTTAAGACTTATATGAGTGTCTTAATTAGTTTAGAAAAGTTTAGGCTTTAGGGGGTCATGATTCATGGTTTGAATTTTATTTGAAAATCAAAATAGGGGTTAAAATTGATTACTTTTTGACTTCAAAAGTCATACCCCTAAGCCATAGGTTCATTTTATTTTAATAAACTAACAAATTTTAATAATTTAGAAATTTATTAACTTATCTTTTCAATTGGGAAAGTGAGGTTGGTTTCTACAAATTAACCCCTTGTGTTTCAAACATCCAAATTAAGATCAGAGGTTACCCATTTTCCTCCTTGAATTAAGCATAAGTGTTAATTAAGGCAAAATTTTCAAAATTACACATTTTGCGCTAAGGCTATAACACTTCATAATTTATCAAATTCAATTCAAATGACTTTGAAATTTTCATTCTACCTCATTCATGGGTCAATTAAGACATTAGAGAAGAAAATGTGATTTTTCAAAATTTAATTTTTTTTAGATATTTATTTTTATGCAAAAATAGAATTTTTCAAAGAAAATTCCTAACTTGACCAAGGTAACTCCTAATCTGTTGAAATTTTTATTGGAGGTAGACTTAGACCAGAGAAGCCTTTGACCAAATTTCATGATTTTTTGGATTTTATTTGAATTTTAAGAATTATTTTTAGTTCTCACGTATTTATTAAATATTAAATATTTTAAATGGGAAAAATTAAGTTTTGTATTTTGGAAAAGTCTCTCTGAGGTTAGAGAACTCAAAGAAGAAGATTTTATATTTTTCTGAATTTTATTTGATTTATTGGAGTTATTTTTAGTGAAAACTCATTTTTAGCCTTTAAAGATTATTTTCAAATTTTGAAATTCAGTTTCTTTATTTAGAAAACCAGGAAAATATTCTAATTGTTCTCAAGTGATTATGAAGTAATTTAGAACATTTCCATGAGTTTATAATTTTTGTGATTTTTAATTATTCAAATATTTAAAATAGGCTAAAAATCATGTTTTTATTTTAAATATCATTTTATTTTTATAAAATACCCCTAATCACAGAGAACTCCAAAAATAAGTTTTTATAAATTTTTGAGTTATATTTTGATTTTTAAAAAAAACATTTAAGTGCCAAAAAATATATTTAACTTGAAAAATCAATTTAAGCCATCAAATGGACTCAAAATGCTTTGAAATTTTTATGGGGAGTTCTCTGGATCTTAGAAAAAAGTGGAGATAAAAAATCAAGTCATTTTGATGTTTATATTTTTTAAAATTAATTATCTTAGTGATTTAGTGTTTGTGAAAATTAGGTGCATTTTAAATAACTTGACTCATGAAAAATTTTCTTAACGGTTCTCTCGTCATCATAAACCTTCCAAATCTTTCTTGAAATTTTTTAATCAACATGCTAATTTCCAAGATTAATTTTAGCAAATAATGTGCATAAACATGAAAAATATAGATCTCTCAGAGACTTCCTATGACTTTGGAAAAATCAGAGGATGCTTCCCATGACAGAGGATATAACATGTTAAAATTTCAAGCCATGGTGAAGTGCCAATATGCATGGAGAATCAAAACATTCAAATCAGTATTTAATTAATTAAAAATAAAATATTCATCAAATGGACTTCAAATTATTTCCACATTATTCTTCCATGTTCACTGAGCAAGAGAGTATTTTTATTTTATTTTTGTGATTTTTTTTACACCAAGAAATGAATTTTTGACGTTAGGGGTATTTAAATAAATAGGAAAAATCCCTATTTATCTATTTAAACTGCACGTGCTGACTAGATCCTAGGCAGCTCCGAGGGAACGCATGGCGCTCTTTGGCTGGATGCTGCCATCCACGTAGCTGCTGACTCAGCCCGCAGTTTATGTTTTAAAGTGCTGTCCGGCTTGATCTCCTCCATCCATTTGATACACGCTTGATCAAACGGCTACTTGTCATCGTCCCTGATAGAGTGATCATGTGGCCGTGAACACTAAAATGCTAAGATCTCAGCTTAGACTCAACCAAATCACTTTGAGTTTGATCTTATGGACTCGTCTAAGTGAGACGAACACATCCATATGGTAATCATGCAATTAAATTAAGCCTGATCAAGTGGAGAATCAAAATAGGCTCGGGAGGGGGAGAATTTTTATACCTTTTCTCTGAGAAGTGAAACTTCACTTAGAAGGTCTTGGCACATTTGTTGGGGTCCAAGGAGGCTAGGGATTAAGCCTCTTGTTGTGGTGTAAGGCCTAGGTATGAATTCGACCAAGCTCGATTTCAGGTTTTGGTCTAGAGCTATGGTGGAGGCTATTTCAGAGGGTAATTTGAAGGGGCTTTGGCTTCTTTCTTGGTTGTGAAGTGTGGGCACAAGTAATTGAAGTTTGGTGAACTGTGGAAGTGTAATGAGTTCTGTCCTGGTTTTGGGAAGAGGTTTGAGCTCAAAAATAAGCTTCCACAGTGGAATTCAGTGGGGGAGGAGGGTTGGATTGCACTGAGGGGATCTCAGAGAAGCTATGTGAGAAGTTTGGGAGGCTCTATCTAAGAAATTTTCAACACACTTCTCATGGCCGTAAAGGTGAGTTTTTATAAAAATGGCCATGGGGTAGCTCTCAGGGAACAAGTTTGGGTGCATTGTGGTGCTTAGGTGGAGGGCAGATGAGCTCTACAGTTTGATTTGGATGAGCTGGCCTCTAGGTTTGATTTGGGTGAAGTTTTATGGGGGTGGCTCTCAGTTTGGCCAAATTCCGGCCACTAGGCTGGCCGACCGGCTAGGGGAGGTGACTACAAGCTCAAGGAACCCAGGGGAATATGTCACAGCAATTTAATGGATTGAGGTTTAATTTTGGCAAAAATATCCTAAGCTTAAGCAAAAGTAGAATGAAATCCCTTAATTTAGGGGATCTTTGCTCCATGGCATATTTTAGGTGGTTAGATGGGTTTTGGCTCAGTCTTAGGGTCTAACTAATGGCTGAGGTGGAGTTAATTTGGTGACTTTGGGATACTTAGGCCATCTTTAATGCATAGGTTCAATGTGGGTTCAAGTGATCAAAGTTTGGGTTTAGGCTAGGTTATCCATGTCAAATGACCTAATTGATTGATCAACATTGTGTAGATGACTGTTATGAAGATTTTTGGTGAAGTTTTGAAGTGATTTTGAGTTCAATTGGTAGGTCAATTTGACGGATTTTTTCAGATTTGGCCAATTTGGGCATGTTGGGCTAGACATGGGTCTAGGTTGGGTTAGCTTTGGTCTAAGTCCAAATTGAATGGTCCACATGATCAAGGGATGTGTTTTAAAGATTTTTCATAAATGGATGGAGTGGAAATTTTGGGGTTAAGGCCCTCAATTTGGTGAAATTTTGAGACATGGCCAATTTGGGGCAAATTTGGGGCTTTTGGACTTAGGTTGAAATCAAATGAAATTTAGGTCCTACAAAGGCAAATTTGATGTGTAGGAATGTTATGAAAATTTTTTAACACAAATTGTGGCCAATTGAGTGGGCTATGGGTTCAATTTGGTGGAACCAAGTCATGGGGCCAAAATTGGGTTTTTTATCTAATTCAAATTTGGGTTCAAATAATGGATCAATTGCGCTTGGATTTGGTCTTCATTAGTCATATGAAGAGTGAATTTGAGTTTAGAATTGAAATTGGGTAAATTGAGACCAATTGGATAGACATTTGAGGTGATTTGGAGAAAATATGGGCCTTTAAAGGGCAATTTGGGGGTTTTGATCAAGGATGGTTAAATTGGCCGAATTGGTTCATGTGATAGTTGAGGAAAATAAAATTGGGAATATTTGGGAGGTTCTGGAAATTTTTGGGATTTTATAAAATTTTTTGAATTTTGGGCCAATAAGGGGTATTTTGGTAATTTGACCAATTTGGGGATCTTTGATAATTTGGGTGTTTTCAAGGTGTTTGAAATTATTTTTGAACAATTTTGGGTATTTTGGCTAGATTTGGAGATTTTGGCCAAATTTGGGGTCTCAAGTGTATCTGAGTAATTTGAGGGAATTTAAGGGCAATAGGGTAGGTTGGGTATCTTGATAGAGTTGGATTGCCAACCACCATAAATAAATCATGGATCAATGGAAACCCCATTTTGGGTCCTCTATGTAGTGGTCTTAACTAAACCCTAGCCTTGGGCTAATGGGTTTAGGGAACCATCTATAGGAGTCTCCCAAAAGTATCAAAGGACCAAAGCCTATAAGTTTTGGGTTTAGGGTAATGAGTGATTGTGAGTACAAGTGATTGCAAGTAAGTGCCTTAGCCCTAAACCAGCACCCAGAGTCAACCCTAAGGTTCAGCAGTCCTAAGGGTGACTCATCTTGAGTTTCCCCCATAGTGACCCCACCTACAAAGTTATAGAGGTTAGAACCAATATGTGGAACTTCAAGTTGAATAGAAAAGAGTTTAAAATTTCTAATGGTGAGGGTTCTTTGTCTAGATTTCTAAGAAAAGTTAATAGGAAAGTCCTGTGGCTAGATCTTAGGTTACTAAAGAGGTAATACTGAACTTCAACCAAAAGTGAGGTCAACACCAATCTGGTAAAGCATGGTGTGGACATTTTCTAAGGAGATCCTTAAATCTTTCCCAGGCTTCATATATCGATTCCCCTGCAAACTGACAAAAAGATGTTATATCATTTTTAAGCTTAGCGGTTTTCGAGGGTGGAAAATATTTAGCCAAGGATTTTTTTGATAGTTTTTCCTAAATTTTGATAGATCCAGGTGTTAATGAGTTTAACCAAGCTTTGGCTTTATCCCTTAATAAAAAAGAAAAAACTCTAAGTCTAACAACATCATTAGACACTCTGTCATATTTAAAAGTACCACAAAACATAAGAAAACTAGCAAGATGTAAGCTAGGATCTTCAGTAGGTGTTCCTCCAAACTGATTATTTTGTACCATTTAGATAATAATAGGTTTAAGTTTAAATGAATTTGTAGCAACATCAGGATTTTGACTAGTTAAGTTAAGTTCATTTGCTGTTGGATTAACATAATCTCTTAAAGCTCTTTGTCGATTTTCATTTATTTGATTATTTAAGTTATTCGCCATTTTGTTCAAAATTTTAATTTCCTTTTCTTGTTTTTGAATTTTTTCTAATAGTATGTTCTAATTCTGAATCGTAAGGCACTAAACCTTCAGATCTAATATTTCGCATAAACAAATATAATAAGCAAAGAAAAATTTTTAAAAATACTCTTAAATATATAGTTATATATTTTTGGATTTTTGAATTTATATATATACTTTTTAATATTTTGTATTTTGTATATTTTTATCTCTAAATTTCCAAATTTACTAAATATAATTAATTTACCATAACTTTCCCCGATAATGGCGCCAAAAACTTGATCCCGAGAAAATACAGTTATGTAAAATTTATAAAGTTGACTCCACTCTGCAACGGTGCCAAAAACTTGCTGTGATATTTTATGAATAATAACGTTAAGAACTTAAACATGGGATTCTACGCAAGTACACGTATCATTATCATGTAATATAAGACTTTACTTTTAAGTCTCAAATATTGATCCTACAGGGAAAGTTTAAATTTGAAATGATAAATTAACTAGGAAATTCACAGAAATCAAACGAAATTACTATCACTAATTTTGAATGTTTAGGATACTATCAAAATTATATTGTTTACTACTAGTCAAATTTAAAAGCAGGTTTTAAAATTAATAACTATTAAACTATGTTTATGTGATAAAGTTTTCTAATATGAAAAGTAGCTTTCCCACTACAATGAGTTTTTGATGAAATGAGATAAGATAGGTTTAGATATGTATTGTGCCAAATAAGAGTAATTTTAATTCTCTACCCTGATTCAGTGTTATAGAAAATCTTTGGTTAATCTTAGGTTTAGTCCCTAAATCCCTGGCTAGGCTGGAAGGATACTGGCTCCCACTCCAGAGCTCCCACTTCCCTTCCCTTGAAGGCTAACTCTCGCTTTAGTTTTTAAACACTAATATCGCACTTCCCTTCCCCTGAAGGCTAACTCTCGCTTTAGTTTTTAAACACTAAGATCAAATTGGGAATTTTTTGTCTGTCACCCTAGAAATTTCCAATTCTACACCCAACAAAGTATATTTTTCTATTTATTTGCACTTAATTCCATGAATGAAATACTCCTTCTTGGACTTAAATATAATTCTCACTCTTTTGTAGAACCCATACTCCATTTCCTGGATCATATGTTTCACAACATATTTTAAAAATTCAATTGGTCAAATTAAAAAGTAAATTAAGAGCGGAGTTGAAAAAACATCACAATTTATTTTAAATTTTAACATTGGCACATTCACATTATCTTCTTATTTCACCATATCTCAGAGTAGAGAGAAAGATAAAGGAATCTACTCAGACTTCATGAGAAAGATGCAACAAAACACAAATTTCATATATAAAAGAAAGTTCATACAATAATAATAAACAAACAACACTTATTTGGAACTCTTTCTCAAAACAAATTCTTTGTAGCCTCTCTTACGAAATGTAGGAAGAAGAAATCTCTCACTTCTCTTTCTCTCCAACACTTCTTAGAGAAGAATTCATATTTAAACTCACCATAAAAACTCAAATCTAAAAAAACAATAACTAACTAATGGTTTGGAATGGCGTGTAATGTAGGTGTGTGTAAAGGAAAATTGAAATGAGTGGAGGAATTTTAAATGGTGCAACCAGGGGGGTATTGTGATCAAATTTCGGACCTTAATAGAGCCTAGGTCAGTTCTCTAATACATGCATCCAAAAGCTCTTCAAAAGGCATCCAAATTCGTCGAATCTTGTAGAAATAAGGCTTCCACCGACAGTGGTGTTGCCAACACCTATCCTGGCGCCGTCGCCACCAGAGGCCAGTAATTAAATCCCAAGTTTCTGTCAAATGGTGCCATCGATGCTGAACAAATTTTGAACTTCTCCATTTTTGCTCCAAATTCAATCCTTTTGCTCCAACTCCTCAAATTCAACAACTCGCAATAAAAAATAGAAAATACCTTTCATTAAAGTGTAATATCACAAAAAATGAGTATTAAATATGGGTCTAAAAATGCATACATTTTTGGTGTATCAATCTTTTAACTTCTCAGGAAGCTTTTTCTGAATAATAGTGCTACACTTTTAACTAAGTGCAACGGTCTCATGATCTGCAAACTTACTTTTCTTGTTTAGTATATCTTTCATAAATTTCATATAACTTCACATTTATTCCAAAGCCTCAATAAAAGGAATGTTTATCATTTACTTTTTAATGATTTCAAAAAATTTTGTAAATTTTTTATCTTCATTCTTCTGCTCCAATCTCTGAGAAAACGGAGGTAGTGGTTTTTTTAAAGGAAATTGTATTGGTTCATTTTCATTGCAGTCGCTTTCAATCTCTTCCTTCTCCTCCTCAACTTCAGTTTCTCTTTGGATTCTTGTTTCTACTTCTTTTTCACTTTGTAATTGAAAAGCTTTAATTTGCTCCATATTTTGATCTTTTGGATTAACTTCCACAGTACTCGGAAGATTTCCTGAAGGTTTGTTCTTAAGTGCAGTAGCAATATGTTCTAATTAATTTTCAATATTTCTAATAGCAACCCCTTAATTTTTTATTTGATTTCCTATATTCAACATTCTTCTTCCAACGTCTACTTCTTTTTCTTAACTTGTAAGTTAGTGTTAGAGTTAAATCCAAGAGGATAATAAGGTTAATAATTAGGATTTCGTTGGTTGTCTAAATTTCCTTAGGGGTTCACTGAATTGTTATAATTATTCCACCTAAAGTTAGGGTGATTTTTCCATCTAGGGTTATAATAATTAGAATAGGGATTGTTATTTTGATTATTTAAGGCATTAAAAGTTTCATAAGATGATGGAGTATCAATTATCTGCCTTAGTGAATTTTCCTCTAATATTGGTGGTATTTGAGAATAGTTCACTCAAATTTGATCATTTTTTTGATATAGCAGTAATTTGAGATGCTAAAATAAATATTGCATCAGAGTCATGAATACTAGCTACTCTCTTAGGATTTACCCATTCAAAGGGCTATTGAAAATTATTAGTACTCATTTCTTCTATTAAAGAGTATGTATGCTTCATTAAAAGGTTTTGACATTAGTGATCCACCTGCAGCAGTATCTATAACAGATCTAAGTGATCCTACTAATCTATTGTAAAAAGCTTCAATTATTAACCAATCTGGTAAAGCATAGTGTGGACATTTTTTAGGAGATCCTTAAACCTTTCTCAGGCTTCATATATCGATTCCCCTTCAAACTGACAAAAGATGTAATATTGTTTCTAAGCTTAGCAGTTTTCAAAGGTGGAAAATATTTTGTCAAAATTTTTTTTGATAATTCTCCCCAAGTTCTGATAGATCCAGGTGCTAATAAATTTAACCAAGGTTTAGTTTTATCCCTTAATGAAAAAGGACAAAGTCTAAGACTAACAACATCATTAGACACTCCACATTTAAAAGTAGCACATATTTTAAGAAATCTACCAAGATGTAAGTTAGGATCTTTAGTAGGTGTTCCTCCAAACTAATTATTTTGCACAATTTGGATAATTGCAGGTTTAAGCTCAAATGAATTAGGAGCAACATCTGGATTTTGAATAGTCAATTGAAGTTCATCTGATGTCGGATTAGCATATTCTTTTAAAGGTCTTTATCATTTTTCATTTGTTTGATTATCTAAGTTATTCGTCATTTTCTTCAAAATTTTAGTTTCTTTTTTGTGTTTTTAAATTTTTCTAATAGTACGTTCTAGTTCTGAGTCGTAAGGTATTAAACCTTTAGATCCAATATTTTGCATAAATTAATATAATAAGCAAAGAAAAAATGTCTAAAAATATTGTTAAATGTCTATATATTTTTTCTTAATAACTTTTGATTTTTTTCATAATAATTTTTTTTTTAAATTTTATCTCTAAATTTTCTAATTTACCAAATCTATTTAATTTACCGTTACCTTGCCCAGCAACGACGCAAAAAACTTGATCCCGAAAAGATAGTTGTGTAAAACTTATAAAGTTGACTCTACTTTACAACGATGTCAAAAACTTGATGCGTTATTTTATGAATAAGAAATTTAAGCAATTTATGTTGGGATTCTACGCAAGTATACGTATCGTTATCAAGTAACGTAAGACTTTCTATTTAAGCCCCAAATATCGATCCCACGAGGAAGGTGTAAATTTGAAATGATAAATTAACTAAGAAATTCACAGAAAAAAAATAAAATTACTGTCACTAATTTCGAATTATTTGAGATACTATCAGAATTAAATTATTAACTACTAGCAAAACTAAAATGCAAAGTTTAAATAGTAACTACTAAACTATGTTTTATGTGATGAAGTTTTCTAATATGAAAAAACATCTTTCTGACTATAATGAGTTTTTGGTAAAATAAAATGAGATAAATGGTTTAAATATGTATTGCGCCAAATATGAGCAATCCCAATTCTCTACTTTGATTCAGTGTTATACAAAATCATTAGCCAATCTCAGTTTTTGTGCCTAAATCCATGGTTAGGCTAAGAGCATACTAGATCTCACTCCAGACCTCCTACTTCCTTCCCTTGAAGACTAACGCTCGCTTTAGTTCTTAAATACTAAGATTAAATTGGAGATTTTAGTCTATCACCCTAAAATCTCCAATTCTACACCCAAGAAAGTATATTTTCCTATTTATTTATACTTAATTTCATGAATGAAATAATGTTTCATGAAATTAAATGTGTTTCTCACTCTTCCTGTAGAACTCATACTCCATTTCCCGGATCACTTGTTTTGCAACATATTTTAACAAATCAATTGGCCAGATCAAAAAGTAAATTAAGAACGGAGTTGAAAAACCATCATAATTTATTTTATATTTTAAAATTGACAGATCCAAATTATCTCTTCATTTCACCACATCTCAGAGTAGGGAGAAAGATAAAGAAAACTACTCAGATTTCATGAGAAAGATACAACAAAACACAAATTTCATATATAAAATAGAGTTCATACAAAAATAATAAATAAACAACAATTATCTGAAACCCTTTCTCAAAGCAATTCCCTTGTAGCCTCTCTCAAAAGATGTAGGAAGAAGAATTTTGTCACTTCTCTCCATCTCTAAAACTCTTAGAGAATAATTCACACTTAAACTCACCACAAAAACTCAAAAATCTAAAGAGATAAATGACTAATGGACTCTAAGTGGTTGTAGGGAATGTGGAATAGCTTGGAAGAGAGTAGAAAGCGGTCGAAGGGGGTCTTTTCTGATCAATTTCAGCACTAAATAAAGCCTAATGTCGGTTTTCTAATAGGTGTATCCAAGAACTTTTCAAAAAGCTTCCAAATTCATCGAATCTTCTAGAATCAGGTCTTGCACCGACATTGACGTTGTCGGCGTCCGTTCTGGCACCGTCGGCGTAAGTGGCCCGTGAATTAATTCAATGCTCTCTGTTAAATGGCACCGTCGGCGCTGAGGATAGTTCGACCTCTGTTTTGTATGTTTGCGTCATCGGCATCCATCCTGGCATCGTCGACACTGAGAATTTCTTCAAAAATGTCATTTTGAATCCAAATTCCATCATTTTTGCTTCAAGTCCTACAAATCAACAACGTACAATAAAATGTGAAAACTACATTTCTTTAAAGTGCAATATTACTAAAAATAAGTATAAAAATAGGTCCAAAAATGCTGTATTTTTATTGCATCATCTCATTTTTGTTTATTGGCTAAGTGACAAATACACTTTAATACATCACTCTCCCACTCAAGAGACTCCACACACTTAGTAATACACAATAAGCACACTCTAAGTGGACATAACCATCATTCCCTCCTCTTAAATTCAAATTTTGATTTGACTAGTTACTTTTTCAAGTTGTTGAGCTACGNTCCCTAGCCTCCTTGGACCCCAACGAATGTGCCGAGCACCTCTGATTGAAGCCTCCCTTCTCAGAGCAAAGGCATAAAACTCCTCTTCCTCTCGAGCTCATTTTGATTCCCCATTTACTTAGGCTCGATTTTATGGTACACTAATCATATGGATGTGTTCGTCTCACTTAGACGAGTCTATGGGATCAAACCCGAGTTGATTTGGTTGAGTCTAGGCTGAGATCTTAGGGTTTTAGTGTGGACGGTCACGTGATCATTCTATCGGGGACGATGACGGGGAGCCGTCTGATCAAGCGCGTATCAAATGGACGGGGGAGATCAAACCGGACACCGCTTTAGGACATAAACAGCGGGTCGAGTCAAGAAGCTACGTGGATGGCGGCGTCCAACCATAGCGCGCCACGCATGCTTTCGGAGCTGCCTAGGATCTAGTCAGCACGCACGGTTTTAATAGATAAATAGGGCTTTTCTTATTTATTTAATTACCCTTAACTTAGAAAATTCATAACTTTGTGTAGAAAAATCACAAAAATAAAATAAAAATTTTCTCTTGCTCAGTGAACGGTGGAGAACAATGTGAAATAAAATTCAAGACCATATTGCATATTTTATTTTTAATTAATTAAACACTATTTTAAATCATTTGATTCTCCATGCATATTGGCAAATCATCTTGGCTTGAAATTTTGGCATATTGTAGCTTCTGTCAAGGGAAACATCATCTGATTTTTCCGAAGTCAGAAGAGGTTCCTATACAGAGATCCATATTTTTCAAGTTATTCCATATTATTTCTTCAAAATAATCATGGAAATTAGCATAATGATTAGAAAATTCTAAGAAAATTTTGGAAGGTCCACCATGACTAGAGAAATATTTAGAAATAATTTCATTGGTCAAGTCATTTAAAATGCACTTAAATTTTACAAATACTGAATCACTAAGATAATTAACTTTGGAAAATATAAACATTTAAATGACTTGATTTTTGTTCCGCACTGTGGTTTATGATCCAGAGAACTCATCATAAAAATTTCAAAATATTTTGAGTTCATTTGATAACTTAAATTGATTTTTAAAAAGAAATATCACTTTTGGCATTTAAATGATCTTTAAATAAAATATAACTCAAAAAATTATGAAACTTAGTTTTTTGAGTTCTCTATGATTAGGGGTATTTATTAAAAATAAAATGATATTTAAAATAAAAACTTAATTTTTTTGCCTATTTTAAATATTTAAATAATTAAAAAATCCATAAAAAATCACAAAAATAATAAAACTCATGGAAATGTTTTAAATTGCTTCTTAATCACTTAGAAACAATTTGAATATTTTTCCTAACTTTCTAAATAAGGATTTTTAATTTCAAAGCTTGAAAATAATTTTTAAAAGGCTAAAAAATGAGTTTACACTAAAATAATTCCAATAAATCAAAGAAAAATCAAAAAAATATAAAATTTGTTCCTCTGAGTTCTTTGACCTTAGGGAGATTTTTTAAAAATACAAAACTTAATATTCACCACCTAAAATATTTTTTTTTTATAAATAGCCAAGAACATAAAATAATTCTAATAAATCACAGAGAATTCAAAAAAGTATGAAATTTGGTCAAAAGACTTCTCTTGTCTAGGTCCACCGCTAGTGAAAATTTCAAGGGATTAGAATTTACCTTGGTCAAGTTAGGAATTTTCTTTGAAAAATATTATTTTTTTCATGAAAATAATTATATAAATTAAATCAAATTTTGAAAAATCATATTTTCTCCTCTGATGTCTTAATTGACCCATGAATGAGGTAGGATAAAAATTTCAAAGTCATTTGAATTGAATTTGACAAATTATGAGGTGTTAGAGCCTTAGGGGTAAATGTGTAATTTTGGAAATTTTGCCTTAATAAACATTTAGGCTTAATTCAAGGAGGGAAAATGGGTAACCTCTAATCCTAATGAATTTATTTGATGTTTGAAACATAAAGGGGTTAATTGGTAGAAACCAGTCTCACTATCTTAATTAAGATTAATAAATTTCTAAATTATTAAAATTTGGAAGTTTATTAAAATTAAATGATCCTGGACTTAGGGGTAT
>JXCR01144305.1:41427-52994 GCA_002079205.1 Phalaenopsis hybrid cultivar | reverse complement strand
GAGCCTCATCCTCAAGTCTTGTGTTTATCCTTTGGGATAGATACAGGATTTGAGGTACAGTGCTCTTTCATTTTAAATTATAAAAAATATGAGGTCAGTTTGATTTCATACTTCAATGTCCTTGCAAAGCGGGCGACAGGATTGCGATTCCGGTGACCGACAACTTCTTACGGGGAACTCCCCTCCAACCCCTGAAATAGCGTCGACAGCGTCTGGCGACTCCGCTGAGGATTAGCATATTCTGTTAAAGGTCTTTTTCCATTTTTATTTGTTTGATTCTCTAAGTTATTCGCCATTTTGTTCAAAATTTTAATTTTTGAATTTTTCTAATAGTACGTTCTAGTTCTGAGTCATAAGGTATTAAACCTTCAGATCCAATATTTCGCATAAATTAATATAATAAGCAAATGAAAAAATTTCTAAAAATACTCTTAAATGTCTATATATTTTTTCTTAATGATTTTTTATTTTTTTAATAATAGTTTTTTTTTAATTTTATCTCTAAATTTCCTAATTTACCAAATCTATTTAATTTAATGTTACATTCCCCGACAACGACGTAAAAAACTTGATCCCGAAAAGATAGTTGTGTAAAACTTATAAAGTTGACTCTACTTTACAATGATGCCAAAAACTTGATGCGGTATTTTATGAATAAGAAATTTAAACAATTTATGTTGGAATTCTACGCAAGTATATGTGTCATTATCAAGTAATATAAGACTTTCTATTTAAGCCCCAAATATCGAACCCACGAGGAAGATTTAAATTTGAAATAATAAATTAACTAAGAAATTCACAGAAATAAAACAAAATTACTGTCACTAATTTTGAATTTTTTGAGATACTATCAGAATTAAATTATTAACTACTAGCAAAACTAAAATGCAAAGTTTAAATAGTAACTACTAAACTATGTTTTATGTGATAAAGTTTTCTAATATGAAAAAACATATTTCCGACTACAATGAGTTTTTGGTAAAATGAAATGTGATAAATGGTTTAAATATGTATTGCGCCAAATATGAGCAATTTTAATTCTCTACCTTGATTCAGTGTTACAGAAAATCATTGACCAATCTCAGTTTTTGTGCCTAAATCTGTTGTTAGGCTAAGAGGATACTAGATCTCACTCCAGACCTCCTGCTTCCTTCCCTTGAAGACTAACGCTCGCTTTAGTTCTTAAATACTAAGATTAAATTGGGGATTTTAGTCTGTCACCCTAAAATCTCCGATTCTACACCCAACAAAGTATATTTCCCTATTTTTTTGTACTTAATTCCTTGAATGAAATAATGTTTCATGGAATTAAATGTGTTTCTCACTCTTATTGTAGAACTCAACTCACATGTTTTGCAACATATTTTAACAAATCAATTGGTGAGATCGAAAAGTAAATTAAGAACGGAGTTGAAAAACCATCATAATTTATTTTATATTTTAAAATTGACAAATCCAAATTATATCTTCATTTCACCACATCTCAGAGTAGGGAGAAAGATAAATAAAACTATTCAGATTTCATGAGAAATATACAACAAAACACAAATTTCATATATAAAATAGAGTTCATACAAAAATAATAAATAAACAACACTTATCTGAAACTCTTTCTCAAAGCAAATCCTTTGTAGCCTCTCTTAGAAGATGTAGGAAGAAGAAATTTCTCACTTCTCTCCATCTCTAAAACTCTTAGAAAAGAATTCACACTTAAACTCACCACAAAAACTCAAAAATCTAAGGAGATAAATGATTAATGGACTCTAAGTGGTTGTAGGGAAAGTCGAATAGCTTGGAAGAGAGTGGAAAGCGGTCGAAGGTGGTCTTTTCTGATCAATTTCAGCACTAAATAAAGCCTAATGTCGGTTTTCTAATAGGTGCATCCAAAAACTTTTCAAAAAGCATCCAAATTCATCGAATCTTCTAGAATCAGGTCCTGCACCGACATTGACGTCGTCGGCGTCCGTTCTGGCACGGTCGGCGCAAGTGGCCCGTGAATTAATTCAATGCTCTCTGTTAAATGGCACCGTCGACGCTAAGGATAGTCCAGCCTCTGTTTTGTATGTCTGCGTCATCGGCATCCATCCTGGCGTCGTCGACACTGAGTATTTCTTCAAAAATGTCATTTTGACTCCAAATTCCATCATTTTTGTTTCAAGTCCTAGAAATCAACAACGTACAATAAAACGTGAAAACTACATTTCTTTAAAGTGCAATATCACTAAAAATAAGTATAAAAATAGGTCCAAAAATGCATGTATTTTTAGTGCATCATCTCATTTTTGTTTCTTGCCTAAGTGACACATACACTTTAATACATCACTCTCCCACCCATGAGACTCCACACACTTAGTAATACACAATAAGCACGCTCTAAGTGGATATAACCATCATTCCCTCCTCTTAAATTCGAATTTTAATTTGACAATTTACTTTTTCAAGTTGTTGAGCTACAACACGCAATGTGTAATGCTGTAGCACTTTAAGATCAATGTTGAGCCGCCAAGTTCTATGTTTTCCAGTTCCAAGTACACTCTACGATCATGTTGTGGCGCTCTGGTATCTAGCATGATGATGCTTGACAGTAGCGCTATGTTGCCTTGGTATATTATCTTGTCGTTTTGCTCTCAAGAATCTTGTTGGAAAAATATCCATCATAGCACAATGAATCTGATGGTGTTGTTGCAATGTTGTCCTCGAAATATCCAATTCTTCATGTTTTTTCTCTTGTAGGTTTTCGTACACAAAAGTACATGATGTAATATTTATGCAAAACTATGAAATTATGAAATATTTTGGCAACCCTTTTATTATTTTTGTAACTTAGCAAATCCTCTAAACTTACATTATTTACCTTCAGTATTCTTTTTATATAAGTTTATGTTCTAGACTAAGCAAGTAGAATTCAACTTGAGATTCAATTTCCTTTAAATTGATATATTGAGTGTATGATTTAAGTTTACATAAACGCATGAAATACATGAATTTAAATTGACTAATAGTAGCCTAATTTTTATTAATATTAATATTATTTCAATACAAGATTCCATGGTTGACTAAAATTTATTTAACTACTAAAGAATTATTAAATTTTAACTTAATCAAGCATATAAAATTGATTCATATATTTTCATTGTAAATACACCTCTCTTAATTTCAATCGAGGAAACTTTGGATTATTTAAATTAAAGAAAAATGAATGTATAAATTTCTATTGTTCGAACTTAATCTCAAACTTTTCTCACATGTTAATTATTGGCAAATTTGTATATATAAATTTTAGACTTTCTATAAATATTTTGGGTTCTTAATTTTATTCATTTGGCATGCTCTTCTTCTTTAATTTAAATTTTTCAATAACTAGATTCAAGGTCAATTGCAAAAAAAATAATTGCATTATCTACTTGATTGAATAAATCTTATTTATTGGGAAGCAGTTTACTTATCCATTTTGAAACTTTATATAACGGTCGATAATTTATAACTAATCGAGGCTTACAACTTTCTTTTTCGGTGATATTTTTACTACATAAAATGAATTGCAACTATTAGGGGAGTAGGATTTTCTATTAATTCATTTATTAATAAATCATTTATTTCATTTTTACATAGTTCTAAATAATGTTTTTTTCATTTGGCNCAGTTTACTTATCCATTTTGAAACTTTATATAACGGTCGATAATTTATAACTAATCGAGGCTTACAACTTTCCTTTTCGGTGATATTTTTAGTACATAAAATGAATTGCAACTATTAGGGGAGTAGTATTTTCTAATAATTCATTTATTAATAAATCATTTATTTCATTTTTACATAGTTCTAAATAATGTTTTTTTTCTTTTGGTGTATGACCTAGCTTTAGTAGAAATATTCTTTTCATTGAATCCATCTTCATTGGGTAACTCGAAGCGGTGCATTTTTCCTTCTCAAAAGACTATTGGATTATCATCACAAATTTTATTTTGAAATTCTTGATGTAATAAAATACTTATTTCTTTTATCTTATTATTGTAAATTTGTTCTTAATTTTTTTTAATATTAATTTCTTATTTTAAAGAATCAACATGAATTTTTTTTTCTTCTTAATTCTAATTATTCCATTTATAATAATCTCTCTAGGATTAAAAAAGATTTGATATTTCATAGGGATAGGAAATCTTTCTGAGATGATTTCTTAAGAATCTGAGTTAGTTGACAGAATTTGTGTTAGAGGTGCAGGTTTTAATATTATTTGCTGACAGAGATTTTTTAACAAGCCAAAAAAATATTTTTTTCATCTTTACATATAGCAACATTGGATAATTCGTATTCATTTTCCATATGATTGCCACTAGCTGATGTTAATCTTTGGGTAGATTTTTCAAAATATTTAGAATGAACTATTTCTTCTTGAATATAATTCATATCAACTCTACAATCAACTGGAGTTGTAAGAGAAGGAAAGACATATTCTTTAGTTTTTGCATGATAGTTTTGGTAAAGAATTTGACATTTTATTATTAGTTGGTAAATTGATTTTTGTATCACGATTAGACGATCCCTTTTCTAATTCTTCATTGTTATTAATTTCGGTAGCAATAAGTCTATTATTCTTTTTATGTTCAGAAATTCTTATCTTAACAAATTCTTCTTTAATATGATTAATTTCGCTTTTTTAAATCTGAAATATTTGTTTATGATAAAGAAACTCTTCTTCCGACATAAGATTGTAAACACCAACATTCATACTTTATATAGAGAAATGGANAATAAGTCTATTATTCTTTTTATGTTCAGAAATTCTTATCTTAACAAATTCTTCTTTAATATGATTAATTTCACTTTTTTAAATATGAAATATTTGTTTATGATAAAGAAACTCTTCTTCTGGCATAAGATTGTAAACACCAACCTTCACACTTTATAGGGAAATGGGTTTGTTTATTTTTATTAATAATATCGGGAATTTTATCTCTAGTTTTATAATCGAAAGCATTGGATACTATTTTAATTAATTGACCTTTTCGTTCATCAGTGAGTGTGAATTATCCAGACATTTCAACAATAGATACATAATAATTGGTAACATCACAATTTTTGCAGCACAAATTTTATTCAAAATAATAACTAAATATATAAATGTGTTTTTTAGTTGTATTATCTGATTCATAAATATTTAATTGAACTTCAATCAAAGTTTGTCTTGGTCCTTCATCAATATGTAACTCATTTAGCTTTTTGTGATGATGATATTTATTTGAATAATGACTTAATTTACCACATTTATATTTTTTTCATTTTTCTTCCTTTTCTCTTCAAAATTCTATCAGATAGATGGATTTTTTTATAGGTTTGTTTATCTTTATGGTGTTTCTATCGTGTATGTTTTCTCTTGGAATGATGAGTTTAGGTAATTGGTAATTCTTTTAAAATTACTTTTTATGTCATTTCAAAGGAAGTTATTACATTCGTGGTAGTATTTTATCTCGATTGAGCGGCGACCACATAAATTAACAGCCTATGAATAGTTTCACAAAATATTTGATCGGAAAATCCATCAATATTTTATTCATATAATTAAGAAGCATCATCATCATGTTGATATTTAGAGGGTTCTTTTTCATGAATAATATCTAATAGAGTAGGTTTTTATAATAACAACAATTTAATGATTTACGTTGGTATTTTAATTTATTGATTTCTAAAGAAGATGGTTAGATTTGTAAATTATGAATAGAGGTTTTAATTTCTTCTGCTTCATCTTAAGTTATAGAATTTTCATTTTCTGACGTAGATGATGACATTTCATCTAAGGCAAAAATATGGACTATTTACATTTTATTATTAAATCATCAAAATCTCGTTTATTTGGGCAAAAAATATAATTAAAAGCTGGATTAGGCTTAATTATTTGATTTTTTATAATAGTTGGTTGTGGTTTTAAAGCTTATTATTTAGTTGTAGTCTATTTAGGATTAGGTATTTTATATTTATTTTATTTTTCAATATTTTGCTTTAATTGATCAGTTTTTTTTTTATTTGTGAAAGATGATTAGAAATGATTTGCAAATTTAATTGTTTAATTATTATATTAAATTTTTTTTTAATGATTGAGCATTTGCATTTATTTTTTTCAAACNTTATTTTATTTTTCAATATTTTGCTTTAATTGATCAGTTTTATTTTTTATTTGTGAAAGATGATTAGAAATGATTTGTAAATTTAATTGTTTAATTATTATATTAATTTTTTTTTTAATGATTGAGCATTTGCATTTATTTTTTTCAAAAGATGAAAGCTCTCTTTCTTCATTAAGAGTTATACTAGATTTAGGAGGGTAAATTGATTCAATTGATTATTCTTGATTAATTATTCATTTACTTGATATCATGTTAATTTCTGCATTTTTAGTATGTTCTATAATAAACCAGGTAGCAGAAGGAAGAGTAGATTTTCCATTATGATTTCAGTCTGCCATTATTTCAAAATATAATTCAAAAAATTGTTTTCTATATAATTCTTCAATATTTCATCTATACCTAAATTAATCCTATTTATGGAATAAATAATTATGGATGATAATGGTTCTAGCTATACTTTCAATCGCGTAATTCATTTAAAACTAAAGTTTATTTCTGAAGGTGTAGGAGATATTTGATCCNTTAGGAGGGTAAATTGATTCAATTGATTATTCTTGATTAATTATTCATTTACTTGATATCATGTTAATTTCTTCATTTTTAGTATGTTCTATAATAAACCAGGTAGCAAAAGGAAGAGTAAATTTTCGATTATGATTTCAGTCTGCCATTATTTCAAAATATAATTCAAAAAATTGTTTTCTATATAATTCTTCAATATTTCATCTATACCTAAATTAATCCTATTTATGGAATAAATAATTATGGATGATAATTCTTCTAGCTATACTTTCAATCGCGTAATTCATTTAAAACTAAAGTTTATTTCTGATGGTGTAGGAGATATTTGATCTGTTACTAAACGTATGTTTTGATTAGAATTAAGTTTAACATTCGTTATATGTATATTAATTAATTATTAATTTATCATTCTTTTGAATTGAGAAGGATGAAGGTTGAGAAGTAAACGGTAAATATATTCCAGCTAAAGATATAGATCTTCCAGTGAAAAACCCAACTTCTGCTACTCTATCTATATTTTGGATAATTTGACTATTTCTTGGTTCACTAGTTGGTTGGGAATTTATTTTGGGTACAATTCATGAATCTAGAAATGNTTTTGAATTGAGAAGGATGAAGGTTGAGAAGTAAACGGTAAATATATTCCAGCTAAAGATATAGATCTTCCAATGAAAAACCCAACTTCTGCTACTCTATCTATATCTTGGATAATTTAACTATTTCTTGATTCACTTGTTGGTTGGGAATTTATTTTGGGTACAATTCATGAATCTGGAAATCATATTTCATTCCATTTAATTACTCTGTCAGTAGCTATATTAGATACAAACATATTTGTTTCTATAAGAGTAGTTTTATATATAGGATGAGCAGTTCTTTTTTCGGGCATAACATTATCAATATTTTAGAAGGAATTATTTAAATTAATCCAATGACTTTTTATCATGGTAAGAAATCATAACCATGCATTTGTAACTTTAGTGTTACCACTTCATTTAGATTAACAATGGTGAGTGACAAATTTAGATTTCGATATTGATTAATATACATATGTCCATGACAAAAACTAGTTCCAGTTTGTTCTAACCNATACAAACATATTTGTTTCTATAAGAGTAGTTTTATATATAGGATGAGCAGTTCTTTTTTCGGGCATAACATAATCAATATTTTAGAAGGAATTACTTAAATTAATCCAATGATTTTTTATCATGATAAGAAATCATAACCATGCATTTGTAACTTTAGTGTTACCACTTCATTTAGATTAACAATGGTGAGTGACAAATTTAGATTTCGATATGTATTAATATACATATGTCCATGACAAAAACTAGTTCCAAATTGATCTAACTTGAGTTTACTTAAATCAATCTAATCATTTTTATTCATATTAAAATAATATTTCTAAATAAGAGTTCCTTAAAACTGATACTATTTATTATCACAGAAAATAGAGTAGCAAAATAGATAAAAGAGAAATGAAATCAGAGAGAAATATATTAAAAGATTGCTTAAAGCGTTATTTAAAACATAGAATCTTATAGACTGTAGAGACGACACTAGCACAGATCATCTGATAGTTCTTCACATTGACAATCAGAGAATCCTAGCTAAGGAATATATAAAGGCTCTCGAAAACACACCAGTCTTAAGAACATAAAACGAATTATAATAAATAGTAAAAGCTTCAGATTCTTTGCATAATGGACTTGGAAGGCAAGATCACGTGACCTTCTTTAGCCAACTTTGTCAAAGCATTCGCTAAAGAGTTTTATCTTAGTATTTTGTACATCGTCATATTTGGAAAATGTTCAAGTAATTTCAATATATCCTTATAATATAGCTCTAGTATTGGATTGAAAATTATGTATTTCCTAGTTCTATGATTAATGATGAGTTGAGAATCTTTGTAAATGTTAATATCTGCTATATCCATTAAAATAACAAATCCAAATTGGTAGTCAGTGCTTTATATTTTACTTCATTGTTGGTTCACAGTTATGTAAAGTGATATAAAAACCTTGACGTCCCTTGATCTAGAGTAATGATGATTAAACTGACTCCTGCTTTATTAAGTATTGTTGCTTGAGATTCTTTTTTGTCCTTAGTAGAGGAAGCTCTATCAAAGCATAATCCTAGCAGCAATCTTCAGGATCTTCCAAATTCAAAATCTGTTTGTTAGACTGATCATCATTCAGAGGAGACTGCTGGTAATAGGTGTGCTGCCAATAAATTGGCTATAACTTGACGTTTCACATCATGTTGAGAAAAGAATATTCTATAGAATTGCAATAATATCATTTACAATCTTGCTAATCTTCCAAAAAGAGTCAGTCGGTTTATCAAATATTTTAATGAAAGAGTATATAATATCTAAGCTTTTAGACTATGAAGATTACAACTGGACAATACTTCTCTTTACCTCCACTTGGATTGTATATGACATTTTTTTTACCTTCATCATTAGTCCGAGATAACAAAGTTTTGATGGAGTCATCTAAAATCGAGGTAAGAACTACCCAAGAATAGGGCTGCTAGTATAGGCGATATCATCAAATACTTTTTTATGCTTTTAAAAGCATGTTGACATTTATTATCCCAAGTAAAATTATGATTTTTTTTATCAACAGATTAAAAGCTAACATCTTCTCGATAGTTTAGAGATAAAGCAACTAAAAAACGCAAATCTCCATTGAAATTATCATAATTGCGTTGAGCTCTTAGGAGAAGATATTATTAAGAATTTTTTAATCGTCCAACGATCAATTCCTATGAAGTCTAGCAACAAATCCTAGAATTTTTCCTATGGGCATGTCGAGTGCGCTTTTTATGGTATTCATTTTAATATTATATTATCGTAATCGTTAAAAGATAATTCTCAAATTATATAAATATTTGTCAATTTCTCTATTTTTAAAGAGTCAATCATCTACTCAACTTGTTTGTGAACGAATATGTTGAAAACTCTTTTCATAGCCCGTTGTTATCTGTGTCAACATTATTAAGTCCAAAAGTATAACATTGTAGTAAAAAAATGCCAATGGGGGTGTGGAACACAGTAAACTTCTCTTCTTAAGATGCCGTCTTCATTTGATTGTAACCTGTTGATCCATCTATGGAAGAGAAATTTGCATACGACTAAGCGATAATCCATTAGTTTTGATATAAGTAGCAGAAATTCATCATTGGGGCTTGTTTTATTTAGATATCTGAAGTCAACAGACACCTTAATTTGACCATTATTCTTTTTGATTGACACTGTACTAGCTAATCATGTAAGATATTATTCTTCCCAAACAAAACCAATTTTGATAAACTTCTTGACTTCTGCTATTACATATTGTTCGATTTCGAGGTGCATAGATCTTAAAGCTTATTTTATTGGAATCACACTTTGATCTATTTTCAATTTATATGCCGCGACTTTTGGAGCAAATCCAAACATTTCATCATAATTCCAAATAAAATAATATTAGAATACAGACAATAACATGATCATCTCGGTCGNTCGAAAACACACCAGTCTTAAGAACATAAAACGAATTATAATAAATAGTAAAAGCTTCAGATTCTTTGCATAGTGGATTTGGAAGGCAAGATCACGTGACCTTCTTTAGCCAACTTTGTCAAAGCATCCGCTAAAGAGTTTTCTCTTAGTATTTTTTAGATCGTCATATTTGGAAAATGTTCAAGTAATTTCAATGTATCCTTATAATATAGCTCTAGTATTGGATTGAAAATTATGTATTTCCTAGTTCTATGATTAATGATGAGTTGAGAATCTTTGTAAATGTTAATATATGCTATATCCATTAAAATAAAAAATCCAAATTGGTACTCAGTGCTTTATATTTTACTTCATTGTTGGTTCACAGTTCCGTAAAGTGATATAAGAACCTTGACGTCCCTTGATCTAGAGTAATGATGATTAAACTGACTCTTGCTTTATTAAGTATTGTTGATTGATATACTTTTTCGTCCTTAGCAGAGGAAGCTCTATCAAAGCATATTCCTAACAGCAATCTTCAGCATCTTCCAAATTCAAAATATGTTTGTTAGACTGATAATCATTTAGAGGAGACTGCTGGTAATAGGTGTGCTGCCAATAAATTGGCTAGAACTTGACGTTTCACATCATGTTGAGAAAAGAATATTCTATAGAATTGCAATAATATCATTTACAATCTTACTAATCCTCCAGAAAGAGTCAGTCGGTCTATCAAATATTTTAATGAAAGAGTATATAATATCTAAGCTTTTAGACTATGAAGATTACAACTGGACAATACTTCTCTTTACCTCCACTTGGATTGAAAGACAACCTAAGTAGTATATGACATTTTTTTTACCTTCATCATTAGTCCGAGATATCAGAGTTTTGATGGAGTCATCCAAAATCGAGGTAAAAACTACCCAAGAATAGGGCTGCTTGTATAGCCGATATCATCAAATACTTTTTTATGCTTTTAAAAGCATGCTGACATTTATTATCCCAAGTAAAATTATGATTTTTTTTATCAATAGATTAAAAGCTAACATCTTCCCGATGGTTTAGAGATAAAGAAACTAAAAAAAGCAAATCTCCATTGAAAATATCATAATTGCGTTGAGCTCTTAGGAGATGATATTATTAAGATTTTTTTAATCGTCCATCGATCAATTCCTATGATGTCTAGCAACAAATCCTAAAATTTTTCCTAAGGGCATGTCGAGTGCGCTTTTTATGGTATTCATTTTAATATTATATTATCGTAATCGTTAAAAGATAATTCTCAAATTATATAAATATTTGTCAATTTCTCTATTTTTAAAGAGTCAATCATCTACTCAACTTGTTTGTGAACGAATATGTTGAAAACTCTTTTCATAGCCCGTTGTTATCTGTGTCAACATTATTAAGTCCAAAAGTATAACATTGTAGT
>JXCR01144305.1:0-38715 GCA_002079205.1 Phalaenopsis hybrid cultivar | reverse complement strand
TGCCAAACTATGTGTTGGAATGTTACCTTCCCTTAGGATATGCTGGAAATTCACTTCAACATTGATCAACATACTCTTGATCTTAGTAGTCCACCTAGCAACATTCCATGGGGCAGCTTCTTCTTATTTCAGTATCCTGATACAACAGATGGAATCAGACTCTACCACCAATTTTATGATGTTTCATTGATTGGCATAGTAGAGAGCCCAATAAATAGCTATCATCTCAGTTTCAAGTGCATCATTAGCCCAAGATGGAAAGGAAAAGTACAAAATGCGCTTTCCTAAAGAGTTCCTAATGATTCCTCCCACAACAGCAGCCTCCTTATAAAAGCTCCAATTTGTATTTGCCTTTAGCCACCCTTTAGGAGGGGGGTTCCAGAGGACCAAAGTTGGCCTGGACAATTTCAAATTTTTCCCATTGGGCACCCAATTCTGGAAAATATTGGGAAAATTATGATATTTTATAATCTTTTGCAAATATGAAGTACAATTCAAAATCACAACCATTCCCGTAGGTTTGATGTTGTCATACTTTACTTGGTTTCTGCACATCCATATGAACCAGACAACAACACAAGGAATGATTATTAAATTAGCGTCCAGCCATTCCATCCAGCACCCCATAAAATATTGTCAGCTGACTTTCAGAGTATCAATGTTGAGCTGCTTTTACAAATCAGACCATACTCTTTGGGAGAAACTACAGGAAAAGAACAAATGATCCAAACATTCTTAAGCTTTACTGCACATATAACAGCATGAGGTTCCCTAAGCCCTTTCATCTTCAAAATGTCATCAATAGGTAGTAAGGATTTCCACAGCCTCCAGCAGAAAAAAGACATGGATGGTGTTAACCACTTTCCCCAAATCATTTTCCCCCCACTTGATAGGTTGCCATTTATATAATTGTTGGAAAATATAAGCAGACATTTTTTCAGAGGAAGCCTGTCTAGTAATGATTCTATCTTTCTGTACAGGATTGATTTTAGTTTTCTTAACCCAATGTACTTGCTCTTTAGTTAGGATGGTAGCCAACAAATTGCAATTCCATTGATTATCAGTCCAGAATTCCTTCACCTTTGTCAATGAGTTTGGATTGGAGGTGTGTAGTCTCTCCCCATTCCAAACCCAAGTGTCAAGCCAGAAATTTACTTGTCCTTCTCCAAGCTCCTAAATAAATAGATCCTCAGCTTTATGTCTGACCTCGAAAAGTTTAGTCCACAGCCTGGAATCACCCACTTTCTTCTTAGTCAGGATAGGATGTACTGTCCTGCAGTACTTCCCCTTCATAAACATTGCCCGGAGACTATCTTGTGCTCTAAACTTTATCCATAGTTTACAAAGATTGATGACACTGAGCTGCTAAAAATCTTTAAAGCCTAAACCTCCTGCATGTAAAGGCTTACACAGTTTTTGCCATGCTAACCAATGGAATTGTTTCTTCTGTCCATCCCACCGAAATTTGTTAAAAATTCTTCCTAGCCTTATTTGAGTTCCTTTCTTCATGATAAACATTTGAAGAGCATATGAAGGGATGGAAGTTAAGATGCTTTTAAGGAGGGTGATCCTACCTCCATTAGAGAGGAATTAATTAGTCCAACATTGCAGCTATTTTTGAATTTGAACAATAACACCATTGAATCAAGTTTTCTTGGTTCTCCCTTTGATTAATTAGACACCAAGATAGTTGATTGGTAGAGAAGCCTTGCTGAACCCAGTTTGATGTGCCATCCATTCCTTAATCTGTGGAAGAGTATTTGAGCTAGTAAAAAATTGACATTTTTGTTTGTTAAGATGGATACCAGAAGTTTTTTTGGAAGTGTATAAGTCCTTGATAAAGAGCCTTCACAGCAGTCTTGGTAACCTTGGAGAAAATGATAATATCATCTGCATAGAACAAATTGCTCACACCAATGTTGGATCTATGCTGATAGGCTAAATGAGGAGAAGAGGCAAACATTTGATTTAGAAGCCTAGAAAGATAATCCATAGCAAGAATAAAGATAGTTGGTGACAAAGGATCTCCTTATTTAATTCCCCTAGAGGCATTGAAGAAACCTTGGCTTTTGCCATTAATAAGGATAGAGTGGTTGTTACAACAAAGCCATCTTCTTATCAGATTGAGAAAGGCCCCTGAGAAACCCCTAGCAATTAAGGTATCCTAGATAAAATTCCAATTAATAGTATCATATGCCTTCTGAATATCTACTTTCAGAATGAGATTGTTGCCTCCACAATTTCTATCAAGGTCCAGCAACAACTCCTATGCCAAAAGAATGTTATCAGAGATTTGTCTTCCTTTCACAAATGCCACCTGATTATTGCTAACAAGCTGCTGGAGGTGAGGTTGAAGCATGCTACTAATAATCTTGCTGATTACTTTAGAAATGACATTTGTTAGACTGATAGGTCTGAAATCTCCCCACCTAACTCTGCTAGAGTTTTTTGGAATCAAAGTTATAGTGGAGGCTGTAAAGTATTTAGGGGAATCAATACCTTTAAAGAAGCTTTGCACAGCATCAACAAACTCCCCACTGATAATATGCCAAGTAGTCTTATTAAATTTTGCAGTGAAGCCATCAGGGCCAGCCACCTTATGGTCATCTATAGAATCCAATGCAGCTTTAGTTTCTCCTTCCATTGGAATAGGATTAAGGTCCAAACTTTGTACATAATCATTGCACTTAGAGAAGAGTTCCATCTTGATTTGAGCTCTCTCAGTAGACTGCTCCTTAAACATATTTTGAAAATAGTTAACCGCATCATGGGCAATATTCTCAACATCATTCACTAACATACCATCAGAATCCTCTATGGAGAGAACCATGTTATTTTTCTTTCTAAAGTTAATACAAGCATAGTAATAGCCTGTGTTTCTATCTCCTTCAATAAATCTAGTGACAACAGCCTTTTGTTTCAGAAAACCTTCAGTATAGTTTATTTGCATTAACCGTTCTTCATTGGCTTTATGAAGGTCAGCTTCAGAATTCAACCCCATTTGAAAATTCTTTTCCATGGTAATAACTTTGCTTTGGGCATTAGTCAAGTTCTCATGTATATTGCCAATAGTGTCCCAATTCCACTTCTTCAGATGTGCTGCCACTTTCTTCTGGAGATTCCACAGTTTAATCCATGTATTAGAGTTACCTTCATCCCTCCAAACCATATCAACTTCTTCAACAAATTAAGGATGAAGAGTCCACATGTTTTGGAATCTGAAAGGAGCTTTGATAGGCTTTTCAGTATTTTTGATAGTACACAGCAGAGGCCTGTGGTCAGAACCTGCCATAGCCAAATGAGTAATGATAGTGAATGGGAAGGTTTGCACCCATTTAAAGTTACCTAGCATTCTATCAAACCTTTCCCACATGGAACCCCTCCTCCAAGTGAATTTTGGACCTTGATACCCCAAATCAAATAAATCAGCCTCAGAAAGAAAATCATTGAATTTATTCATTGCGGAAACAGTAGGTGGTCTACCACCTCTTCTTTCACTATAAGAGGAAATACAGTTTAAGTCACCCCCCAAAATCTAAAAGGAGTTTACACATTGTCCAATGTGAGTTAGCTCATTCCATAAGGTGGCTTGATTATTAGCAAAACTACTGGCATAAATGAAGGAGGCATAGCCAACTTGAGGTCCAATATAGAATAGGATGTGAATAAACTGAGAATTATTTACCAAAACAGACCATTGAAGTTCAGCTCTAGCAAAGAGCCAAATTTTATTGTTAGAATTAGAGATATGATCAAAATGAGGGAACTTCTTCTGAATTTTATAAGAATTTTTAGTAATCGAAGGTTCAAGAATGGCAAAACACCACACTTTATGAACTCTCACTATATTTTTTAATCTCTTGAGAGAAGAGGGGTGACCAATACCCCTAATATTCCAAAAAAGTAACTTTATCATTGGAGAAGGTCCTCCCTTTCCCCCTAGTCCTTGGATGGTGATCCACTATAGGTGGGCCCTCCATAGATTGTTTAAAATCTAACTTGTCTTTTTTCTTTTAATTTCTTCTTTGAACTTGCCAATCTTCAGTTAAGACATTTGTCAAACTGTTAATTATCTAGTCTTCAACCCTAGTTGGGTTAATACTAATTAAGATGTCACTTGTATTACATTTCCCTTTGAATTTCTGTTAATACATATAGCTTCCTCCTGCTCCCCAGCAATACTATTGGGCATAACCCCAATTATTTTTACAACATCATCAGTAGTAGCAACAGTAGCCACTTCCATTCTATTTTCCTCTACTGGCCTAGAAGTATCATTTCTCTCCCCAGAAGTTCTTCTTTTAGGTGGAGGATGTCGTCTATAGCACCTTTCCACATTATTTCCAAACATTTTACAATGTTGGCAATATACCGGCTTCTGTTCCACTATTATTTTCTGCCAAAATCCTTCTTCAGTAGTTCCAATCCACACCCTATCTATATCAGGAAGAGTAATGTCCCTCTCTACCAATACTCAAGCACTAGCAGGTCTAGCCACATTAAAAGTGGGGGCATCATTTTTCAGAGGGCATCCAAGCACTCTACTGATGCTGAACAGTACATTTTGATGTAAATACTGAATAGGTAGGTTAGGGAATTTGAACTACATTGGAAATAATGGAGGTTCCTTTGTGGGATCAAACTCAGGTGTCCACTTCAACAACTTCATTGGAACTCCATTAATAATCAGAGTTTGTTTTGCAAATACCCTTAAATAATCCTCTTCATTAAATAAAGATATTAACAGATGCTTACCATCTATTAAACCCAACCTCTAAGCACCAGTTAATTTCAAATCCATAAGAAAATTCCTTACAAAATCTATTTTAGGGTGGCCAAACTGAAATTTGCCAGCCAGAGTAAACTTTACTGTCTCATTTAGCTCATTAATTTCTTAAGGAGAGAAGAAGATGGTAGGTTCCCCTTAATTTAATCCTAAAGGAATGACAAAAGGGAAAACCCCCCTCCCAGCAACAACATCATGAAGACATTGAGGGAAGACCAAATGATCAAAGGATTTAGGTACTTCAAAGCCACTTCAAACAACTTCAGCAAAAGTAGCCTTGGTCCATTGGGCATTGGTATCCACATCAATGGGGAAGGCCATTGAGGACACCGGACAAAAACCAAGGACAAGGTCAGGGAACAGAAAACCCCCAAACAGCTAAGACCCGAATTCAACAAGATTGAGAAAACAGCTGCAGAACCTCAAAAAGGATCAAATAGAATAGAAACCAGGAAAACCAGTAAAAAGGGGGAGAGACCAAGAAAAAAAGGTAGCTAACAATAACTTTAGCAAGGAAATAGAGCAGTAACAAGATTCAAAAAAGGACTTCTCGGGCAACACCCAAAAAACAACCACAAACCACAGGGACTCCTTGAAGAGAAAGCAAGCTTCTTCACCCAGCTCCACAGCACCTCCAAGTAGCTCCATCACTGCCAAAACCATAGAAGAGCACAGCTAGGTCCAGCCGCCACCATTCTAAACATATATATATATTTATATATATATATATATATATATTTATATATTAAAAATTATGAAATCAAACTGATCTCATATTTTTTAAAGTTTAGATGAAAGAGCACTACACCTCAAGCCATGTATCTATCCCGAAAGATAAACACAAGACTTGAGGGTGAGACTCGATCAAATAAACTAAGAAATATATGATATCCGTTTGGTTTGTGAAAACCATTTTATTTATAAGAAGAAAAGTTTTCCTATTTAATATGAAAAATTAAATAGGGTTTATATTAAGCTGGGTTCAGAAATGTTTCCTATAAGGGAAAGCCCTATAGTTAATTATATCCTAAATGACCGAAGTCACTCAAGAAAATTCTCAATAAAAATCAAGGGATATTATCTTCAAAGAGTTTCAGAGGATAGAACTTTCCAAAGAGATCGGACAAAGAGGTGTGAAAGGGGAATTAATCAAATTTGGAACATATAATGGAATCCAAAGGAAGAGAAACAAGGGAATTTCATAGATCCAGAGGAGAACCTCGGTGTATTCCCAAGCTACCCAATGGTTTGGCTTCATTTTTTGAGAGAAATTATTTAATTGTTTTATTCTGCAAATTTTATTAGTTAGGGCTTACATTCCTATGAAATAATCACACAAATAGCCTGGAAGATGTGAGAATTTAGGTCATTATAAACGACAACCTCGGAGTGGTAAAATAGGTTAAAACTTATATTGTATAACAAAGTCAAACAAAAGCCTAAAAATAAGTTGAGGAATTATGTTGCATGAGCAAAATACCTTGAAGTTCTATGGATTGTTGTTTAATTCTAAGGAAAGGATGGTTTAACTAGTGTAGACATGTTCTACTGTTGAAGATGGTTGTACTGCCCTTAATGCTAGCTCCAAGCTCCTCGTCATAGCGAGTTTACATTTTCTAATGTGTCAAGTCACGATGTCAAATAAAATATGTCCTATTAGTTAAGGTTATTTAAATATTATGGGGCATATTAAAGTTGATTAGAATAACACCGATTATGATCCTACGGTTCCCTCATTTTGGTACCACTATTTCTTTCGGATTCACTTAGTTTAAATGAATTTATTAAACTCAACTTAATGAGTTCCAATGTTTCATTTAGACCGTGGGAAGTCTCATTAGCAACAGCATGTTACCTCTTCGAGGAATTCCTGGTTATCTGATAGAGACATTTTAATTTAGTTGCAATTTTTTTTTTGTGATCTTTGTGATTAAATTTTGAGTCATCTTATATTTTGAATGTTGTGGCAGTGAATTTTATTTTGTTTGATTTTTTAAATTTTGGTTTTGGTTTTGTAGCCATCTTAGCAGTTTTGGTTTTTATGCAGGGTGACATCGTTGTTTAACATGCAAGCAAGCAAGAAGTACAAAAGGTAAATGCAATAATTTAAAAGCATACCTGTCAATTCTTCTCGTTCCTCCACCTGAATGGTTAGTACTTGCAAGACATGTATATAATTTTACGGGGAATTTGAATTGCAGAAGTAAATGAAGGTATAGCTATCAAACCCCAAGTTATGACTTTATCAAATCTCGGAAGATCTTATTGGATGATTTTAGAACAAAATATAATAAGTTCAATTCACCCTTCAAAATACCCAAAAGATTTCAAAGTGTTTGGGGAGTGACCCTGAATTAATTTGAGGATCTCTTGAATTATTGTGAGTTTGTTATTTGAACTTATCACGTTGTTCCATAAATCATCCTAGGTTAAAGTGTGACTACCCCATTGCCCAGTGAAGCTTGAAAATTCAATTATCTTAAGGATAGAATACTTAGTTAATTTGATACTTACTTTAAATATTATATGGATGAATGCCCCCAAGGCAAACTAAGTCATTAAGGATTTGGTGCTCACCACAAATGGGCTTGGAGTGCTTAAGAGGTTTTAGTCCCCAATCACATTATCTTTTAGATCCAATAAATTGTTTTTAGACATTGAGCCTAGGTCACTACGAAGCCCATAACAATCATAATGGGGGAAATTTGTACTGGTTAAGATTTTGGTTTAAGTGATATATATTCTTATTTAAAGATCACATCATCATCAATTTTAGGCTTAAGATAAGTAAATTATCATCTTCCTACCTTAAGCCCATCACTTATGAATCATTTGATCTTAGTTGACTCCCAAGTTATCCAGATTAGCGAAATTATGATTTTGTTGATATTGTAGAAAGGTGGTAAGTGAGTTTCTACCTTTTTAATCCCATTATATTTCAATCATCCTACTGATTTATTAAGATCAGAATTACCCATCCCCAATGGTTAATCCTAAATTTTGGTTAAGGAGCCTAAAATTAGTATCCTACCATTGGGGCTCCTCACCTTATAAATCTTCAAGCAAAATTCAAATGGCCTTGAAAATATTTAAGCATCCTATCCATTGATTAATTAAAATGTCAAAGAGGAAAGTATGATTTTTCAATGTTAATTTATTTAAATAATCAAAATAAAGTTTTAATTTACAGGAAAATTATTGGAGGCTTTCTTAGGTCAGAAGAATACTTGGGCAAAATTTTATGATTTCTCAAATAATATTGTAATTATATAATTATTAATGGTCTTTTTTAATGATTATTTAAATACAAAAAATATCTTTTAATCTTAAAAAATCACTTTTAAATTTTTAGTAAACCCTCCTAAGTTCAAGAAACTCAAAGGAACAAATTTTATATTTTTATCATTTTTATTTAATTTATTGTAATTATTTTAATGTGAAATTAAGGAAAATACATTTTAGGCCTTTAGCAATTTATTTTTAATTTAGGAAAATCAGGAAAAATATTTTAAGTTGTCTCAAGTTATGAGGATAAAATTGCACAAATTTTGAACTATTTTTTGTATTTTTGAAAATTTTTGATTATTTTAATTATTTTAATTCAAAATATACTTTATAAATAAAATATTTTCACAAAAATAGCTTTTATTTCTTTTAAATGCCCCTAATCACAAGGAACTCAGAAAACTAATTTTCATAATTTTTTAAAGCTTATTTAATTTAATATAATTTATTTTGTGCAAAAATACCATTTTTACTTACAAAATTGACTTTAATGGCCAAATCAACTTAAATAAATTTAAAATTTTTATAGTTAGTTGAAATGATTTTTATGAAAAATATGGAATTGATTTTGTCAAATTTTGATATATATTTAATTTAAATAATTTCATACACAGTAAAAATATTAAATGAATAATAGAAAGATACAAACTTATTCAAATCATAACATTATTTTTCCTAGGCTCCTCTAACCCTAGAAAACATAGAAAAATAAATCCCATAATTTTCTAAGGGATATTTTAATTTAGATGATTAAAGAAAGCCAAAATAGCCACTTAGACTTGAAAATTAGGGTTAGAAGCACAGAGGTTCTCTCTGACTTTGGAAAAATCAGAGGTGGTACCCTCTGTCATAAAGAATCAACCCTAAAATTTTCAAGCCATAGTGATTAATATTTACTCATAATGAATTAAAATACCTCAGAGAGTATTTAATTAATTAAAAATCATATACTTGGCAAATAATTTTTATTTTTGGTTTACATTATTTTTCTCTATTCACTGAGCAAGAGGGTATTTTTCTTTTATTTTTATAACTTTTCTATGCAAAGTTATGATTTTTCCAAGATCTTTTAATTATTTAAAGTAAGACATTCTTAATTTCCTATTCATCCCAATCAAGCGCCGCATCATCCTCATCCTCCCAGAAACACCACGCGTCTCATCTTAGTTTGGCATCACCATCTGACTCGTTAGCCACGTGTCCCGTTGTTCGCGTACAAAGACTCCATCTGGCTTGAACTTGTCCATTTGTTCAATACACGCTCGATCAAACGACTCTCCATCATCGTCCCTGATAGATAGAGCTCGTGAGCCGTCCAACATCTGGACTTAAGATCTCACTCGATACTCAACTAAATCACATGGGGTTTGTTGTTACACCTTCATTTACTCAAGCAGAACACATCAATGTGATCAAAATGCCATGAAATTAAACTTTTCTTCATAAAGGACCAAACTGAGCTCAAATTTAGGGTTCATTGGTTATACCTTCGTCTGAGAGGGGAGGCCTCAATCAGATACTTGTGGAAGCTTCAGTGGAGTCCAACAAACCTCCTGGATGTGTTGGTTTCCTCTGGTGTAAGCTTCAAATAGAAGTTCGATGAAATTAGGTGCGACCTTAGTCTAAGAGTGGTTTGGAGAGCTCAAAAGAGGGGATTTCAACCGGGATCTTTCTGTCTTGCTATGGGGAAGCTTAAGAGCAGTTCAGTTTGAAATTTTGGGAAGTTTTGAGAATGGCTCAAATTTGTCATGATTTTGAGCTCAAAAATTGAGCTCATATGATGGGGAAAATGGCCAAGAGATGGATACAATAAGCTTAAGGAGTCGTAGAGAAGCTTTGGGAGCAATTTAATAGAGTTTACTCAAGGAAATTGGGTTTCCTTTATTTTTGGCCTTGGAGGAGGGGCTTAAATAGAATGGCCTAGGGTGGCTACCAGGGCTTCTAACTGGGTGCAATGTGGAGCTAAGGTAGAGGGCTTCAAAGTGCTAACAACCAATCAGAGCTAGGCAGCTTGGATGGGTACTTTGGTTTTTATTTAAGGGGGGTGGCTCTCGGTTTTAGGGTATCGGCTGGCAGGGCCAGGGGTGGTGGCTAGAGAGGACAGGTGAGGCAGGGGGAGGGTTAATTATGATTAACGCTTAATGGTTTGGCATGATGGTGGAGATATTTTGGCTTAGGCTCAAAAAAGGATAAAATTTTCTAAATCAAGGGACCATTGGTAAAAGGCTTATCTAGGGTGGGCTAGGTGAGTCTAGTCTGGTTATTAGGGTCCATTTAGTGGATGTGGCATGATTAATTTGGTCATCTGGGCATGGCTAAGTCGATTTTGGTGCATTTGTTCAATTTGAGTCAAATTGGCTTGAAATTGGATTTAAGCTGGGCTAGCCATGACATTGACCCCAATTGATTGATCAATATGGTGTAGATGATTGTCATAAAGAGTTTTTAAAGGATTTGGGGTGACTTTGAATTGATTTGGAGGTTCAATTTGAAGGATTTTGCCATTTGGTCAGTTTGGGGATGTTGTGTTAGACTTGAGCTTAGGCAGAGCTAGAGTTGGGTTAAGTCCAAATTGATGGTTGAAAATGGTCTAAGAGAATATTATGAAGAATTCTCAACATCAATTGGGCGTCAATTTTTGGGTTTGGGGCATTCAATTAGGTGACGTTTGGGCATGTGGCTAAATTGAGGCAAATTTGGGGATTTTGAATTTGGGTTGAAATTGAGCGGGATTGAGGTTTGAGAAAGGCCAATTGAAGGTTCATATTAGTATGTAGATGTGATTTTAAGAGTCTGGGATCCAAATTGAGGCAATTGAGCAGGCCATGGGGTTCAATTAGGTGAGATTAGGTCATGTGTTCAAAATGGGGGTTTTGGTTTGGATTAAAATTGAGCTCGTAGCATGGGTCAATTAAGCTTGGATTTGGTTTGAATTGAGTTTAATCATGATGAATTTGAATTTAAATTAAAATTGGAGTAAATTGGGATCAAATTGATGGACATTTGAGATGAATTGAGGTAATTGGGCCTTTAAGGGCAATTTGGGGCTTTTGGTCAAAATTGGTCAAATTAACCAAATTGAACTCAATGGAAGAGTTCAAATTGGTTTTGGAGTCATTTAAAATGATTTTGAAGGTTTTGGGAAAGTTTGGGCCATCAAGGGTATTTTTGTAATTTTGGCAAATTTGGGGGATTTTGGTAATTTTCGAAATTTTGGGACATTTTGGGTAATGTAGGTAGTTTGAAATGGTTTGAAATGATTTTTGAACAAATTTGGGTATTTTGGGTGAAATTGAGAATTTTGGCCAAATTTAGGATTTGGGAGAGGGGTGTTTAGGTAATTTGGGTAGATTAGGGGGCAAAAGGCCAAGTTGGATATTTTGGTGAAATTGAGGTGTCAACCACCCTATATGAGCCATCGACCAATGGAATCCCCTAACTTGAGTCCTTCATGTACTGGTTTGAGCTAGACTCTAGCCTAAGGCTAGTGGGTCTAAAAGACCATCTACATGAGACTCCCAAAAAGATGAAGGGATCAAAGTCAACAAGTTGAGTTTACAGTTGTGAGTGAAAGTGAGTGCAAGTAACGGTATGCAAGTGAGTGAACTAGCTCCAAACCAACAAACAGGGTCAACCTTAAGGCCAAGTAATCCTATGAGGATGCCCCTTGAGCTCCCCCATATTGACCCAACCTACTAAGTGCTAGAGGTTATGACCAATATGTGGAACTTCAAGTTGACCAAAGAAGAGTTTAGAGTTTCTAATGATGAGGGTTTCTTTTTTAGTTCTCTAGGAGTTGTTAACAGGAAAGTCCTATGGCTAAAACCTAAGCTACCAAAGAAGAAACTAAACCTCAACAAAAAGTGAGGTCAACAAATGGGCCCCCAATATGAGTGGTGTGCTGGGCAGGCATGTTGACCTCAATTTTGGTTGAGGTTTAGTTCTTCCTCTTTAGTAGCCTAAGGTCTAGCCATAGGAGTTTCTTGTGGACTATTCATAGAAATCTAGAAAAGGAACCCTCAACATTAGAAATTCCAAACTCCTCTTTACTCAACTTGAAGTTCCACATAGTGGTCCTAACCTTTAGCACTTAGTAGGTGGGGTCATTATGGGGGTGCTCAAGAAGAGTTCCCATAGAATTGCTTGACCTTAGGATTGATCCTAGGAGTTTGTCTAGAGATAAGGTATTCACCTCACTCACAATCACTCACAAATATAAACCCAAAATTTCTTGACTTTGATCCCTTAATCATTTGGGAGACTCATGTAGATGTTCCCCGAAACCCACTAGCGACCTTAGGCTAGGGTTTAGCTAAGTCCAGTACATAGAGGACTCAAATGAGGTTTCCATTGGTCCATAGCTCATTTATGGTGATTGGTACCCCAATTCAACAAAAAATACCCTACTTGGTCTTTTTGCCCCTAAACTCCCCCAAATTACCTAAGTACCCTTAAAACCCCAAATTTGGCCAAAATTCCCAAATTTACAAAAAATACCAAAATTTGTTTAAAAATCACTTCAAAGCTTTTGAAAACATCCAAATTACTCAAAGTTACCAAAAAATTGCCAAATTATCAAAATGCCCCTCCTTAGCCCAAAATTTCAAAAATTCCAAAAAATTCTAAAAATTCCCAAAACCTTCCAAATATTCTCAATTTCAGCTTTCTCAACTACCATGTAACCCAATTTGACCAATTTGACTATTTTGACCAAAACCCCCTAATTGCCTTTAAAGGCCCAATTTCCTTAAACTCACTTCAAATGTCCATCAATTTTTTCCCAATTTCCCCAATTTCAATTATAAACTCAAATTCACCTTCCATATGACCAATCTAAATCAAATCTAAGCTCAATTGGTCCATTCTTTGAGCCCAATTTTGATCTAAATCAATCCCTCAATTTTGGCCTTATGACTTTGTTCCCCCAACTTGAATCCCATGGCTTACTCCATTGGTCTCAATTTGAATCCTAAACTCTTCATAAGACTCTTACACATCAAAATTGATCTTCAATTGGCCTTGTTAAAGCCTCAATTTTATTTAATTTCAACCCAAATCCAAAAATACCCATTTTTGCCCTATATTGGCCATCTCTTAAAACTCCACCAAATTGATTGCCTTAGCCCCAAAATTTTCACTCCATTCCTTCATTAAAAATCTTCATAACATCTCCCTTGATCAGTTAGACCATTTAATTGAGCCAAATTTCAATCCTAGCTCAACCTAAGCCCAAGTCTAGTCCAACATGCCCAAATTGACCGACATCTCAAAATCCTTCAAATTGAGATTCCAACTGAACTCGAAATTACTTCAATCCTTCACAAAAAAATGTTCATTACAATCATCTACACAATATTGATCAATTAATTGGGTTTAAAGTCATGTCTAGCCTACCAAATAACCCCTTCAGCCAAATTGGTCAAGACAAGGCTACCACAACAAAATTTGGACATTTTTGACTAGGCTAAACCACATGGAACCACCCAAATAAGGCATGGACCAAAGGATCCCCAAATCAAGGGATTTATTTCCAAAATTGCTTATGCAGAAATGATTTTTGCTAAAACTAAACACCTGCCTAAATAAACTGTTGTGATAGATTCCCCTAGCTCACCTGACCTCTTGGCCACTTCCCCTAGCCTTTCCGGCCGGCCTAGTCTTCGGATGAGCCAAAATTGTGAGCCACCACCCAAAATTTAAACCCAATTCAAACCTTGAGGCAACCTCATCACATTTTAAATTTAGAGCTTCTCTGCCCTCCACATAAGAAAATTTTACACCCCTCAGTTGGCCCAAAGAGTAACCCTGAGCCATTTTTACAAAAGCTCCACCTCCATGGTTATAAAAGGGTGCTAAAAAATTTCTTAAGGATAGCCTTTGAATTTACTCCCTGAGCTTCATTGAGACCTCCACATTGCAATCCAACCACTCCATTGCCGTAATTCCCCTTGTTGGAGTTCAATTTTGGAGCTCATATCCTTGCCAGAGACACGACATTCTTCACCACACCTCCACAATGTGCCAAATCCAAATTAAACTCAACCACACCATCAACACATTGAACTAAGACAAAGCCCTATCAAATCCCCCTCATACAGAGCCACTAGGATAGCTCAAGACCAACACCCAAATCCGGCTTTGATGGAATTTGGGTCTAGACCTTTCACCAGGATAAGAGGCTACTTCCTTAGCCTCCTTGGACCTCCACAAAATGCCGAGCACCTATGATTGAAGCTTCCATTCTCATATCAATGTATTGAACTTACCATCTTCCCGAGCCTATTTGGATTCCCCATTTGATTAGGGTTAATTTAATGACATGTCTACCATATCGATGTGTTCGTCACACTTAGGCGAGTCCATAGGATAAAACCCGAGGTCATTGGTTTGAGAAATGAGTGAGATCTTAGGATTTTATTGTTAACGATCATGAGTTAGCCTATTTGGGGATGATGACGGGGAGCTATCCAATCGCGCCTTTATCTCATCAACGGATGAGATCTAGCTGGAAGAACTCTCGGTGCATGAACCGCGAGCTGCGTGACATGCTAAGGTGGGAAGCACAATGAATGTGAGCACTTCGCGTCGCGTTGTCGTTCGGAGCTGCCTAAGATGAGGTGGCGCTGCGCATTTAAATAGATAAATAGGGAATTAAATAAATCAAAAAATGATCCTTAACTTCAAAAATCCATATCTTGGTGTAGAAAAATCACAAAAATAAAATGAAAATATCCACTTGCTCAGTGAACACAGGAGAACAATATGAAAATAATTTTAAGTTTATGTGATGCATATTTTATATTTAATTAATTAAACACTATTTTGACTCTTTTGATTCTCCATGCATGTAGGCATTTTACCATGGCTTAAAATGTTGGCATGTTATTACCTCTGTCTTAGGGAACATTCTCTGATTTTTTCAAAGTCAAGGGAGATCTTTAGACAGAGATCCATATTTTTCAAGTTTATGTCTATTTTTTANCTCTTCTAGGGTTTTGGCAGTGATGGAGCTACTTGGAGGTGCTGTGGAGCTGGGTGAAGAAGCTTGCTTTCTGTTCAAGGAGTCCCTGTGGTTTGTGGTTGTGTTTTGGGTGTTGCCCGAGAAGTCCTTTTTTGAATCTTGTTACTGCTCTATTGCCTTGCTGAAGTTGTTGTTAGCTACCTTTTTTTCTTGGTCTCTTTCCCTTTTTACTAGTTTTCCTGGTTTCTATTCTATTTGATCCTTTTTGAGGTTCTGCAGTTGTTTTCTCAATCTTGTTGAATTCTAGTCTTAGTTGTTTGGGGGTTTTCTGTTCCCTGACCTTGTCCTTGGTTTTTGTCTGGTGTCCTCAATGGCCTTCCCCATTGATGTGGATACCAATGCCTAATGGACCAAGGCTACTTTTGCTGAAGTTGTTTAAAGTGGTTTTTAAGTGCCTAAATCCTTTGATAATTTGGTCTTCCCTCAATGTCTTCATGATGTTGTTGCTGGGAGGGGGGTTTGCCCTTTTTTTCATTTCTTTAGGATTAAAGTAAGGGGAACCTACCATCTTCTTCTCTCCTTAAGAAATTAATGAGCTCAATGAGACAGTAAAGTTCACTCTGGCTGGCAAATTTTAGTTTGGCCACCCTAAAATGGATTTTGTAAGGAATTTTTTTGTGGATTTGAAATTGACTGGTGCTTAGAGGTTGGGTTTAATAGATGGTAGGCACCTGTTAATATCTTTATTTAATGAAGAGGATTATTTAAGGGTATTTGCAAAACAAACTCTGATTATTAATGGAGTTCCAATGAAGTTGTTGAAGTGGACACCTGAGTTTGATCCCAAAAAGGAACCTCCAGTAGTTCCAATGTAGTTCAAATTCCCTAACCTACCTATTCAGTATTTCCATCAAAATGTACTGTTCAGTATCAGTAGAGTGCTTGGATGCCCTCTGAAAATTGATGCCCCCACTTTTAATGTGGCTAGACTTGCTAGTGCTAGAGTATTGGTAGAGAGGGACATTACCCTACCTGATATAGATAGGGTGTGGATTGGAACTACTGAAGAAGGATTTTGGCAGAAAATAATAGTGGATCAGAAGCCAGTATATTGCCAACATTGTAAAATGTTTGGAAATAATGTGGAAAGGTGCTATAGACTACATCCTCCACCTAAAAGAAGAACTTCTGGGGACAGAAATGATACTTCTAGGCCAGTAGAGGAAGATAGAATGGAAGTGGTTGTTGTTGCTACTGCTGATGATGTTGTAAATATAATTGGGGTTATGCCCAATAGTATTGCTGGGGAGCAGGAGGAAGCTGTATGTATTAACAGAAATTTAATGGGAAATGTAATACAAGTGACAGGTTAATTAGTATTAACCCAACTAGGGTTGAAGACCAGATAATTAACAGTTTGACAGATGTCTTAACTGAAGATTGGCAAGTTCAAAGAAGCAATAAAAAGAAGAAGGACAAGTTACATTTTAAACAGCCTATGGAGGGCCCACCTATAGTGGATCACCATCCAAGGACTAGGGGGAAAGGGAGGACCTTCTCCAATGATAAAGTTACTTTTTTGGAATATTAGGGGTATTGGTCACCCCTCTTCTCTCAAGAGATTAAAAAATATAGTGAGAGTTCATAAAGTGTGGTTTTTTGCCATTCTTGAACCTTCGGTTACTAAAAATTCTCATAAAATTCAGAAGAAGTTCCCTCATTTTGATCATATCTCTAATTCTAACAATAAAATTTAGCTCTTTGCTAGAGCTGAACTTCAATGGTCTATTTTGGTAAATCATTCTCAGTTTATTCACATCCTATTCTATATTGGACCTCAAGTTGGCTATGCCTCCTTCATTTATGCCAGTAGTTTTGCTAATAATCAAGCCACCTTATGGAATGAGCTAACTCACATTGGACAATGTGTAAACTCCTTTTGGATTTTGGGGGGTGACTTAAACTGTATTTCCTCTCATAGTGAAAGAAGAGGTGGTAGACCACCTACTGTTTCTGCAATGAATAGATTCAATGATTTTCTTTCTGATGCTGATTTATTTGATTTGGGGTATCAAGGTCCAAAATTCACTTGGAGGATGGGTGCCATGTGGGAATAGTTGGATAGAATGCTAGGTAACTCTAAATGGGTGCAAACCTTCCCATTCACTATCATTACTCATTTGGCTATGGCAGGTTCTGACCACAGGCCTCTGCTGTGTACTATCCAAAATGCTGAAAAGTCAATCAAAGCTCCTTTCAGATTCCAAAACATGTGGACTCTTCATCCTTAATTTGTTGAAGAAGTTGATATGGTTTGGAGGGATGAAGGTAACTCTAATCCATGGATTAAACCGTGGAATCTCTAGAACAAAGTGGCAGCACATCTGAAGAAGTGGAATTGGGACACTATTGGCAATATACATGAGAACTTGACTAATGCCCAAAGCAAAGTTATTACCATGGAAAAGAATTTTCAAATGGGGTTGAATTCTGAAGCTGACCTTCATAAAGCCAGTGAAGAACTGTTAATGCAAATAAACTATACTGAAGGTTTTCTGAAATAAAAGGCTGTTGTCACTAGATTTATTGAAGGAAATAGAAACACAGGATATTACCATGCCTGTATTAACTTTAGAAGGAAAAAATAACATGATTCTCTCCATAGAGGATTCTGATGGTATGTTAGTGGCTGATGTTGAGAATATTCCCCATGATGCTGTTAACAATTTTCAAAATATCTTTAAGGAGCAGTCTACTGAGAGAGCTAAAATCAAGATGGAACTCTTCTCTAAGTGCAATGATTATGTACAAAGTTTGGACCTTAATCCTATTCCAATGGAAGGAGAAATTAAAGTTGCATTGGATTCTATAGATGACCATAAGGTGGCTGGCCCTGATGGCTTCACTGCAAAATTTTATAAGACTACTTGGCATATTATCAGTGGGGAGTTTGTTGATGTTGTGCAAAGCTTCTTTAAAGGTATTGATCCCCTTAAATACTTTACAGCCTCCACTATAACTTTGATTCCCAAAAACTCTAGCAGGGTTGGGTGGGGAAACTTTAGACCTATCAGTCTAGCAATTGTCATTACTAAAGTAATCAGAAAGATTATTAGTAGCATGCTTCAACCTCACCTCCAGCAGCTTGTTAGCAATAATCAGGTGGCATTTGTGAAAGGAAGACAAATCTCTAATAACATTCTTTTGGCATAGGAGCTGTTGCTGGACCGTGATAGAAAATGTAGAGGCAGTAATCTCATTCCGAAAGTAGATATTCAGAAGGCATATGATACTATTAATTGGAATTTTATCTAGGATACCTTAAATGCTAGGGGTTTCTCAGGGGCCTTTATCAATCTGATAAGAAAATGGCTTTGTTGTAACAACCACTCTATCCTTATTAATGGCAAAAGCCAAGGTTTCTTCAATGCCTCTAGGGGAATTAAACAAAGAAATCCTTTGTCACCAACTATCTTTATTCTTGCTATGGATTATATTTCTAGGCTTCTAAATCAAATGTTTGCCTCTTCTCCTCATTTAGCCTATCAGCATAGATCCAACATTGGTGTGAGTCATTTGTCCTATGCAAATGATATTATCATTTTCTCCAAGGCTACCAAGACTCTGAAGGCTCTTTATCAAGGACTTATACACTTCCAAAACAACTTCTGGTATGCATCTTAACAAACAAAAATGTCAAATTTTTACTAGCTCAAATACTCTTCGACAGATTAAGGAATGGATAGCACAGCACACTGGGTTCAGCAAGGCTTCTCTACCAATCAACTATCTTGGTGTCCAATTAATCAAAGGGAGAACCAAGCAAACTTGATTCAATGGTGTTATTGATCAAATTCAAAAACAGCTGCAATGTTGGACTAATTACTTCCTCTCTAATTGAGGTAGGATCACCCTCCTTAAAAGCATCTTAACTTCCATCCCTTCATATGCTCTTCAAATGTTTATCATGAAGAAAGGAACTCAAATAAGGCTAGGAAAAATTTTTAACAAATTTCTGTGGGCTGAACAGAAGAAACAATTCCATTGGTTAGCATGGAAAAAACTGTGTAAGCCTTTACATGCAGGAGGTTTAGGCTTTAAAGATTTTTAGCAGCTCAGTGTCATCAATCTTTGTAAACTATGGATAAAGTTTAGAGCACAAGATAGTCTCCGGGCAATGTTTATGAAGGGGAAGTACTGTAGGACAGTACATCCTATCCTGACTAAGAAGAAAGTGGGTGATTTCAGGCTGTGGACTAAACTTTTGGAGGTCAGACATAAAGCTGATGATCTATTTATTTGGGAGCTTGGTGAAGGACAAGTAAATTTCTGGCTTGACACTTGGGTTTGGAATGGGGAGAGACTACACACCTCCAATCCAAACTCAGTGACAAAGGTGAAGGAATTCTGGACCGATAATCAATGGAATTGCAATTTGTTGGCTACCATCCTAACTGAAGAGCAAGTATATTGGGTTAAGAAAACTAAAATCAATCCTATACAGAAAGATAGAATCATTACTAGACAGGCTTCCTCTCAAAAAATGTCTGCTTAAATTTTCCAACAATTATATAAAGGGCAACCTGTCAAGTGGGGGGAAAATGATTTGGGGAAAGTGGTTAACACCATCCATGTCTTTTTTCTGCTGGAGGCTGTGGAAATCCTTACTACCTGTTGATGACATTTCGAAGATGAAAGGCCTTAGGGGAACCTCATGTTGTTATCTGTGCAGTAAAGCTTAAGAAAGTTTGGATCATTTTTTCTTTTCCTGTAGTTTCTCCCAAAGAGTATGGTTTGATTTGTTAAAGCAACTCAACATTGATACTCTGAAAGTAAGCTGACAATATTTTCTGGGGTGCTGGATGGAATGGTTGGACACTAATTTAATAATCATTCCTTGTGTTGTTGCCTGGTTCATATGGATGTGCAGAAACCAAGTATGACAACATCAAACCTAAGGGAATGGCTGTGGTTTTTAATTGTACTTCATATTTGCAAAAGATTATAAAATATCATAATTTTCCCAATATTTTCCAGAATTGGGTGCCGAATGGGAAAAATTTGAAATTGTCCAGGCCAACATTGGTCCTCTGGAACCCCCCTCCTAAAGGGTGGCTAAAAGCAAATACAGATTGGAGCTTCTATGAGGAAGCTGTTGGTGTGGGAGGAATCATTAGGAACTCTCTAAGAAAGTGCATTTTGTACTTTTCCTTTCCAACTTGGGCTAATGATGCACTTGAAACTGAGATGATAGCTATTTATTGGGCTCTCTACTATGCCAATCAATGAAACATCATAAAATTGGTGGTAGAGTCTAATTCCATCTGTTGTATCAGGATACTGAAATAAAAAGAAGCTGCCCCATGGAATGTTGCGAGGTGGACTACTAAGATCAAGAATATGTTGATCAATGTTGAAGTGAATTTCCAGCATATCCTAAGGGAAGGTAACATTCCAACACATAGTTTGGCAGTAAGGGGGAAAGATACTGAAGAGAGTGTTGTAGGGACTATACCTTCTTCTCATTTAGCTCTCTTTCTTCATGGGGATAGTTTATCCATTCCTTATCTTAATTGTAGGGATTGATTATATATATTCACACTGGGATAGATATAGAGTCAACTATATATACTTCCTACAACTTTTGTAAACATGAATATATGATCTAACTTGGATAGATAGGAAGGGAGTGGTTTGAGTGGTCTTTTCACTCATTCTGTAATCCAGTTTTTATATTAAATAAGGACGGTTAGCTAGAAAATTCCAACCAGCAGACTTTAGTTGAAAAGTTTGATCAATCAAAAACCAATAAAGATCATAGAGAAAGGGCGAAAAGAAAACAAAAACATAGAAAAAAAAGTCAAAAACAATCATGTTGTAATTCAAGAATTTCCAGCCACTCGGATACAACGAGAAGGTGGAGATTATTCCAGAGCCCGAGTTCGAGTTCGAGGACAAGAGAATAAGATAATTGAAAGGTGCTAGTCTGAAATAATCAGTATAGACCTGGAGTCCAGCTTAGAAGAGTAAAAAAAGGAAGAAAAAAACATTAATAACTGATCAAAATAAACCACAATTTGAGATATCTCTAGAAGATAAAGATAAAGATATAGATAAAGACAAATTTAAATCTTTGTACGAGAAGATAAATAACTATGTTTAGAATTCTGACCCTAACCAAAATATCCCCAAATCAAGTTGAGGATCGGTGGTCAAGGAGGCACATAACGTTGATATTAAGTTGATAAAGTTTTATTCTTGATCTTCTTTCTCTAGACCCGGACTAGATGTAGAACTAGAGTAAAAAATTTTTAAAAATTAATGGAACGTCCAATTGAGTGGCATTCTCTGATTGTTCAGAGAGTGAGGTTTTATGCCAAAACAATGGTCGAAGAATAAATCCCACTGCTTTAATCATTTATGGGATAATAAGCATTATACATTTAATTCAAAATATGGTGCAGGATTTGAAATAGTTGAGCTTGTGGATGATGCGGAATATTGCCTAGTTGTAGGGCTGTCAAAAAGGTTCTTTGTTCGCAAACAACTCGTGTTCCGCTTCCAAATAACTCTCGTTAAATTTGTTCGTTAAGCAAATGAGTAAAATTTAAACAAATTTTTTAAGCTCAATTCATAAACAAACCACAGGAGCAAAGATTTGCTCGTTCGTGTTCTGCTTGATTTTGCTTTAATTAAGTAAAAAATAAATAAATAGTATTAATATATTTTTATATATTGTATTTTTTAAAAAAATTAATTTTATTATTTTCTTAAAGTTTAGCTAGGATTGTAAATAAAAAATAAAATATTTATATTGGATATATAAATACACAAGAATTAGTCAGTCTGTATGAAAATGCCAAAAAAAAAAAAAACATCCTCTCACCCACTCGCACCCCAAACACCACTCCCATCCATCCAAAACTGAAATGAAGTCTATTTAACACGCAATGATAAATTACATAAAAGTTGTGCACCAGTGTGTAAATGCCAAAAGGCCTAAATCCTTCCCGCATGGTCCCTGCCTCTGCCTCACTCAATTTAATCAGACATTGTAAAATCTAAAATACAATTTCATTCCTCTTTAAATAACGAATCTCCTTTTATGTAAATCACCTGTGACGACTGACTAGCGGCACTATGGACTAGAAATCTGGACTGCGGTAATTTTCTTAAAAAAAATAATTTAATTAGTATGTGTGATGTCTCGATTTCTAAAAATTATTATTTGAGCTTTTTCGTGCAATCGACACGAACACAACTAAGCAATTCACAAGCCAATTTGAACACGAGTTGAGCAGAACAAAAAAAAATTCAAATGTGTCGAACACAAATAAGCTTTAGGCTAGCTNAAATCACCTGTGACGACTGACTAGCGGCACTATGGACTAGAAATCTGGACTGCGGTAATTTTCTTAAAAAAATAATTTAATTAGTATGTGTGATGTCTAGATTTCTAAAAATTGTTATTTGAGCTTTTTCGCACAATCGACACGAACACAACTAAGCAATTCACAAGCCATTTTGAACACGAGTTGAGCAGAACAAAAAAAAATTCAAATTTGTCGAACACAAATAAGCTTTAGGCTAGCATAAGTTCAGCTCGTTTACACCCCTACCAATGATACAAATTCCGATATAATCTATACATGATGCACTATATCTCTCAGCAATGACTATAAAAGGATGTCAGATAATTCTGAAGCTTCTCCAATAAATGATGCACCCCAAAAATTGGAAGACATTAAATCTATGATTGATGACATAAAGAGAATTAATTTGGGAACAGAAAAAGATCATAGACCATCATTTATATGTTCGTTGTTGAATGAGGAAGTAGTGACCGAGATGATCATGTTATTGTCTGTATTCTAATATTGTTTTATTTGGAATTATGATGAAATGTTTGGATTTGCTCGAAAAGTCACGGCATATAAATTGAAAATAGATCAAAGTGTGATTCTAATAAAATAAGCTTTAAGATCTATGCACCTCGAAATCGAACAATATGTAATAGCAAAAGTCAAGAAGTTTATCAAAATTGGTTTTGCTTGGGAAGAATAATATCTTACATGATTAGCTAGTACAGTGTCAATAAAAAAGAATAATGGTCAAATTAGGGTGTCTGTTGACTTCAGATATCTAAATAAAACAACCCCCAATGATGAATTTCTGCTACTTATATCAAAACTAATGGATTATCGCTTAGTCGTATGAAAATTTCTCTTCCATAGATGGATCAACAGGTTACAATCAAATGAAGACGGCATCACAAGAAGAGAAATTTACTGTGTTCCACACCCCCATTGGCTTTTTTTCNCTACTTGTTAAAAAGGGTGAAATTACAAAAAAGGTTGGTTGGGAAGTCCCCAAACTAGAAATTAAAGTACAAAATTACTCACTCATAAGGGATATACCAATCGCCAAAACTCCCATAAATAGGAAGGAGAAGATATATACATACACCTATGTATATATATTTTTCAACAAACAAAGTTTGAAAAATCAGAAAATACAAATCAGCGCCCAAGCAGAGCAAAACATCTCAACACCCTGTAACAAACAAGTAACACAACCTCAGTATCAGAGCAGGACTAATCATGGCCTCAAACACTGTCCCAACAATCATTTTTGCACTCTTAGGTAAGGAATTTGAAGTTTGTCCCCCTGAGTTAGTAAGTGGAGGGAGGGGGAGAGGATTGTGGATACCTTAGGATGTTCAACATTAGCACCCTCCATAGCCAGGAAATTTGCAGGTCTATTAGCTTCCCTATACACAAATGAGAAATGAATCTTACTTTCAGTGCTGAGCTTTTTAATTCTGTGAATCCATTGAGTGATATGCCAAGAGGAAGACATCTTAAAATTTAGTAACTCCACCAGCAAGGAGGAGTCCACTTCAGCAACAATTCACTGCCACTTATTCTCCTTAGCAAATTTTAATGCCCAATATAGAGCAACAACTTCAGTTTCCAAAGCATCTTCAGCTATATAAGGGGCCTTATAGAACAATAAAGTATTCCCTGTGTGATCTCTAAAAATTCCCCCAATACCATCTCTCTTGTTTGTGTAGCTTCCATCAGTATTGACTTTAATGAAAGGATAAGGAGGTCTGTCCCATCTCACCTTAATGATCTTAATGTTATTAGCACCCATGTAAGTTATGGTTTGCAGGATCTTGGGGAACTTCCTCCAGTTTATCAGTTTATTTAGGTAGGACCAGAAGTTAGTCATCACCCTTGTAGCACTGGCCTCCCTCTCCTCATGTTTGGCCATGTTTCTAGCCATCCAAATAAACCAAGCAACAATGAAGGGAATTGGCATGAGATTTATCTCTTTCCAATCTTTAATACAATCTGCAATGTTATCCCAACCAATGTTAATCAGGTTGATGTTCATTTGGAAAGTCAATCTATTCCAAACCTCCTTAGCAAAATTGCACCTGAAGAATAAATGATCCCTTGAGCCCTAATCAAGCTTGCATAGGTGGCATCTAGAAGGACCTTTCATGCCTTTTAGTTTCAGAATATCATCAGTAGGAACAAGGTTATTAAGAACTCTCCAAGAAAAGAACAACATGGAAGGGGTAAGGTGTTTTTGGCACGAGGAAACATTCCACTGGCAAGTGTCCCAGCTGTACAAATAGTTCTGGATATCTTTTGAGATACTAGCTATGGTCCTATTCATCAAATTAAGTTGATCATTATTTTTTTTGTCAAATTGGATAGTAGATATGTAGCTGACAGACTGCTCCATCAGTAAACTCCTCAATAAGTCCTCAGACCATACATTGCCAACCCAACAGTTCTTGACCAAAAAATCCCCCTCCTTTTCATCCTGCATTAGGACACCAATTGTCTTTCCAAAAATTAATTTTCCCTTGTCTCAATTCCCATCTTAGCAGTTTTTCAATGTCTTCTCTGGCCTTAAGCATTTGGACCCAAATTTTGGAGTCTCCCACCTTCCTAGTGACCTCCCCAGGGTGAACAAATTTACAGTATTTGGCCTACATGAAATTGGCCCATAAGCTTTCATTTTGTCTGAATTTAATCCAAAGCTTACGCAGGCTAATGTGTTGCATCTGGTGCAAACCTTTAAATCCCAAACCACCAGCCTCCCATGGTTTAGCCACTTTTTGCCAACTTTCCCAAGTCACTTGTTTCCTGTTCCCAGCCCACAGAAATCTGTTGAATGTTCTTTCCAGCATCAAAGAGGTACTTCTTTTCATTGTAGCCACTTGGAGGACATACAAAGGGATAGAGGTGAGAATGCTCTTAAGTAGAGTGATCATACCACCATTGGACAAAAAGGAGTTCGACCACCCCTGAAGAGTAGAGGTTATCTTATTAATAACCTCATCAAATTGGATCAATTTTGTTCTTCCTCTAGTTAGATGAATCCCCAAATATTTGAAGGGAAGACTCAAGCTAGAGAAACCAGTGTAATAATGCATCCATTGCTTGGATGGTAGAGAGGCTCTTTTGCTGATCAAAATCTCACATTTTTCCTTGTTTACCTTTAGACCAGACACCTGTTGGAAATGTTGAAGGGACTCCATAATGAACTTGGTAGTATACTTAGAAGCTCTAGTAAACAACAGGATGTCATCAGCATAGAACAGATGGCTGATGTCCATCTTAGCTCTATTGTGATAAGAGTTTAAGCTTTACTTATTCTCCTTGCAGTCCATTAGTCCAGAGAAGTACTCCAACACCAGTATAAGAATGGTGGGGGATAGTGGGTCCCCTTGTTTAAGCCCTCTGGTAGCTTTAAAGAAACCATGGGCTTTACTATTTATAAAAATTGAGTTTATGTTATCCTCAAGCCATCTCTTAATCATCTTGCAGCACTCCCAACACCAGAGAAGTGGACTACAGCGTGCTAGCTCATCTTAGGAATTTGCCGGCCAGACTAAGCATCTACGATGCTCTGATCCTGTCAAAGGAGATGAGCGAATCTCTTGCTACAGCTTTGCTTGACCCAAAAATTTGCTTAGCTCAGTTGGCCAGCACATCCTCAGATGAAGTTTGTTCGTTGAAACAACAGCCTGGGGTAACCTTCACAGACGAAGACTTGTTGCTCGGTACCGCCGACCACAATCGCCCACTCTACATCTCCATCAATATCGGCAGATTTGTGTTATCCAGAGTATTTGTAGATCCTGGAGCATCTCTTAACTTGATGAGCCTACGAACATTGGATTATTTTGATATTGAAGCACAAGAACTTATGGCCGATAAAATGATGTTAAGAAGATTCAACCAAAAGGGAGAAAGAGCCCTTGGACCAATTACACTACTTATGAAGGTTGGAGAGCTCGTGAAAACCTCTAAATTTCATATCATTGATGTCAAGACCTCTTTTAATGCTCTGCTGGGTTGACCATGGATTCATGAACACAATATGGTTCCATCATCTCTACAGTAATGTATCAAATACCGCAAAGATGGTCAAGAAAATTGCATCAAAGGTGACCTACAACCATTTTCAGTGCATGAGGTTGGTATCCACGAAGATGTTGCCTGCTACGATCCTCCAAAGAAGACTGTCTTCTTTCGTAAAGTTATCACAAACAAAGCTGAAAATTCAAAAGAATTACAAAGGGGAGGCCATTCAACTCTGCTTTAGCGATCTTCCACCACTCCCATACAATGAGTTGTTGAAAGTTCCTTAAGTTTGCACACCTGAGGTCGAGGCTGGGTATGTGGACGAGGAAGGATCAATTTAATTATTGAATGGACTAGGCCAACCATCAACGTTCGTGATGAAGACAGTTTTGAAGACGAGATAATGATGACAAGATAGAAGAAACCTCAGTACGAGATATCCCTAGAAGAAAAATGAATATGAAACAATGTATGATCAAATAAACCACTATGTGAATGCAATGACCCTTACTCTGATTCTCCAGCAAAAGGTCAATAGTTTAGAGGTCAAGGAATTTTATATTCAAAGCCGATCAAATTTTACCGCGCTTCTAAAAACATGTAAATTTGGATGTTGATTCTAATGAATTAATGAAATTGCCTTTTGGTTACTTCTCACCTTGTGTTCAGAAGTTAATTTTTGGATGATGATCCTAATGAATTAATGGAATTGCCTTTTGGTTACTTCTCGTCTTGTGTTCAAAAATTAATTCAACAGGGACACTTACCAAAAAAAATGCCAAAAGATAAATTTCATCTTTTTGAAAAATTATGGAATGGTAAAAGTCGAACTCCAAAGTCAAAAGAGGGTCTCAGATTTGGTACTATTGGACCAGTCGATGATTCTGAATTTTGCATGGTTGTTACTGGTGAGTCAGAGGAGGATTGCCTTGATATAGAGGATGACTCTAATGATCAACCAATAGAAGATGCTCCCCCAGAGTTTCAGAAAGAAATTAAATCTACTGTTGATGAATTGAAAGAGACTAACCTCGAAACTGAAGAACAACTCCAACCTACATTTATAAGTTCTCTACTCAATGACGAAGAATTTGTAGAATTGATCAAACTATTAACAAAATTCAGAGATTGCTTTGCATGGAGCTATGATGAAATGTTAGGACTATCACAAGAGGTTACAGTCCATAAACTCGAGGTGGACAAGAATATAACCCCAGTAAAATAAGTTCCGTGGAGAATTTTCCTCAAAATAGAATAACAAGTCATCGCTGAGGTGAAGAAATTAATAGATGCCAACTTTGTAAAAGAAGAACAATACCCCATGTGGTTAGCTAACATTGCACATGTTTAGAAAGATCCGAGTTTGTGTCGACTTCAAAGATTTGAAGAAGGCATGTCTAAAAGACGAGTTTCTACTACCAATACCAGAAATGATGGTGGATATCGCCTTAACAAATGAGATTTTCTCCTTCATGGACGGTTCATTAGGATACAACCAAATCAAGATGGCTCCCGAGGATGCAGCACTTACAGCCTTCAGAACACCGATCAGAATTTTCTGATACACAGTGATGCCTTCGGCATAAAGAACGCAGGAGCAACATATCAGTGCGCAATGAAGCAAATTTTTTACGACCTCATCCATAACCAAGTAGAATGCTACGTGGATGATATGATCATCAAAAGTAAATAAAAAATAGCCCATTTGTATGATTTGAGGATCGTGTTTGAACGGTTACGATGATATGACCTTATAATGAATCCCTTAAAGTGCGCCTTCGGCGTTACTTTCAGGAAATTTCTGGGATTCGTTGTCCGTCATCGGGGAATTGAGATCAACCATAAAATTAAAGTTATCTTGGAAATGAATCCTCCTAAAACCTTCAAACAACTACGTTCCTTCCAGGGGAAGTTAGAATATTTAAGACGCTTTATTTCTAATATGTCAGGTAGGTGTCAGCCTTTCTCGGCATTAATTAAAAAGGACGCTAAATTTATTTAGGAAGAGAAATGCTAGCGGGCTTTTGAGGATGTTAAACAATATTTAATGACAAATCTTATCTTGGCAGTCCCTATCCTAGAGAAACCATTGATACTTTATATTGCGGCCTTAGACGACTCTCTTGGAGTCCTCTTAGCCCAAGTCAATGATGAGGGTAAAGAAAATGCGCTGTACTACTTGAGTCGTCGCCTAATACTGACGGAGATAAGGTATCCACATATTGATAAGCATTGTCTGGCATTGATTTTCGCTGCCCAAAAGCTTAGACATTACATGTTTTCTCATAAGATTACCCTAATCTCGAAAGTTAATCCATTGTAACATTTGATGACCCGACCAACACTCTCCGGACATCTAGCAAGCTGGTCAGTGATCTTATTGCAATTTGATATAACATTTGTTCCCATCCATGCTATCAAGGGACAGATACTAGGAAACTTTCTTGCTGCACACCCACTGCCAGCTGGGTCCTCTTTCAACTATGAGTTACGGGAAGAGCAAATATTACAAATTGAATTCTCTAGTGCGCAATGCTGGGAGATGTACTTGGATGGAGCTTTGTCAGCCAGAAAAGATAAAGGATCAGGCACAGTCATACTAGGCAAAGCAGAAATTGGTTTGATCTTTATCACGCCAGATAAGGGTATGTTGAGGTTCTCATACCACCTGATAGAGTCGTGCACCAACAATGAAGCAGAATATGAAGCTTAAATCACCGGATTGGGAATGACAATCTCAATGGATATAATGAACATTGCCACCTATGGCAACTCCCAACTCATCATTCAACAAGTCACTGGACAATATAGGATCATGAAATCAAGGTTAGCTTAATACTATCAGTACACGATGAAGCTCCTGGAGCAGATCCCTGATGTGATTTTCTACTGAGTTCATAGGGGAGGTAATGCCCATTCCGACGCTCTAGCAAAACTTGCTAAGGAAATGGCATGTCCCCCGAAGGATTCGATTGAAATCACAGTTCAAGGAAAACAAGTCTTGTCTCAGATTGACCTTAAAACTCTACACAAGATCGGAATAGAAGAAACAATAAATACAGTTGCCGACATTAATGAAGATTGACGCAAGCCATTAATAGAATATTTGAGTACTGTAAAGCTACTAGAAGACAATTCTGAAGCACATCATATCACAAGAAGGGCTATGTCTTACGCCCTGATGGGAAACGTTCTATACAGAAGATAATTCGACTAAATTTGGCTACGGTGTTTGAGCAGAGCCGAAGCACAGGATATTGTCAAAGAAGTACATGTTGGATTGTGTGACACTCATTAGTCAGGGCCGAAAATGAAAATGAAGATCAAAAGACTTGTGTATTATTGGCCAGCAATGATGTCCGATTGCATTAATACAGCCAAAAAATTTCACCAATGGCAAGTGCATGGAGTGGTCTTACACTAGCCTCCGAATGTGCTACACCTAACTATTGCCTCATGGTCGTTCGAGTGTTGGGGCACGGTCATAATATGTCTGATAGACCCTCCATCTTCCAAAGGACACAGGTTTATACTTGCCACTACCGATTACTTCTTCAAATTAGTAGAGGTAGTACCGTTACGTGAGGTTACGACACAACACGTCCTTCAATTTTTCAAAAGCCAAATTATCTACCGTTTTGGAGTACCACGAAGAATAATTTCTGACAATGGGACAGCTTTCAGAAGCACAAAGATCGAAAATTTCATCAAGAGACATGGGATAGATTGGAGATACTCTATGATTTACTATCCCAGAGCAAATGGTCTTGCTGAAGCCTTCAATAAAACACTGGTACAAATTTTAAAGAAAACACTGGATGAAAATAAAAGGGATTGGAACAATAAGCTATTAGAAACCTAGTGGGCCTACCGGACGACTTTCAGGACTCCCACTTAGTGTACACCCTATATGCTTGTGTACTTGTCCGAGGCCGTGCTACCGCTAGAAATCCAGACACCGTCTCTTGGAGTTGTTGTTGCCAACCAACTCACAATAGGAGAAATTGCAAAACTCAGACTTGAAGAGCTGGAGAGTCTTGAAGGAAAGCAACTAGAAGCACAACAACATTTGGAGCTTTACCATGTGAAGATGGTACAAGCCCATGACAAATTGGTCTACCCAAGGACATTAAATGTTGGTGACCTAGTACTTGTGCTCAAAAGGCCTATTCTTGCATGCCGCAAATAGATGGAAAATTCAAGCCAATTTGGGAGGAACCATTTGTCGTTGAAAAGGTATACATAGGTGGAGCCTACCAGTTAGTGGACTTCCAAGGTGAAAGACCCATGTTACCAATAAATGGACAATATCTGAAAACCTATTACGTAGCCTGATGTCGTTTGCTTCTACTTGCTTTGAAACTTTGAAAATTTGATTGTTTTAGGGTTATCTATGTGGTCAAATGTCTATGACTGGGTCCAAATTTTGTAATTAACCTCGATATAATGAAAATTTTGAGAAAATTTTTTTTCCTTTTTACTTTTGAGTATAATGTTCCACTAAATTAAACAAAATCTATATATAATTAAATAATTCATTTCACTAAAATAAGCTAAAATTCACTTCAATAAATTCTTTGTTTCATTCTTGTTCATCTGAAGTTTCGGCCCACTAATGTTTTTCCTGTCATCTGCAGAAAAATGTCGGGACAAAGGCTGATCTTTGCTTTCAAGGATGGCTGGAGCCTTGCATTGAATGAGGAGATGGTGCCGCAGGGTGGTACCATAGACTTAAACATGGATTTTAACCAAGTTGACATGGACTACGAAGGTCCTCTTCTGAATTTAGTCAGCTGCAAAAAGAAAGAGGGATTGCCTTTACTACTAAGGGTGACTGCCAAAGATAATGCATCACACAAAGGCAAGAACGTGATAATAGAGCAAGATTCGATGGAAGGGCTCAACCGACTACCCTCCATGGTAGCCACACCAGCCGGGGGCCTAGTAGCCACCAATAATGAACGACTGTCGAGTGCTACGCTTTGCAGGATGCAACGCAGGAATGCCAACCGCAAGAAGCAGAGGGCTTTTCTACGACAAGAACGCAGTCGTCAGAGAGAGACGAACAACTTGCTCACCCCTATTCTTGAGGGGCATATTTATGATACAGACATAAGAGAAACTTCTGCCAGTCTACCCACCACAGATGAAGAACCAGGGTTTGTCATAGATCTAGATACGCTTTCGTCTTCAGATGTTTTATGCAAGGGTTGCCTGACGTGCAACACTGAGACACCTGTAGGGACATCAACCACAGGGGCATTTATAGAATGCTCGGATCGCAATTATCTACATTTAAAGTGCTTTAGTACATTTGAAGAGTATACTTCCAGCATCGATGGGTCTCAAACTTTAGATTTTATGATGGATGAGTCATATGTCTCACTGGGACAGATCAATATGTACCATGGAACCTAGGGTCGTACATCCTGCTAGATGCCGAGTCTCGTGTTCCAGGTCAGCCAACACCAATTTAAGTTCCTGCCAATGCTCGGAGGGAGGAATGCCTTTGATAGCTACCTACTCCTAGTACGATGGAGTACTACAAAATGAGCAAAGTAAATAAAAGAGAATTTGAATTTTACAAAGAAGTCCAGGGAAAATTCATCAACATACTAGAGGGATTAGAACTCTATACCAAAGTCTTCTCAGAGACTGACGAATAAAGTATTCTTGACTACATTTTTGACCTAAGGGACAGAGGTCGAGCAGGTTTACTTATAGAAAGGACCTATTCTGAACTGAGGAAATGGATACGAGGAAAAGGGAGGATTATTATTCAGTGTGGCCGCTGCTACGATTTCACAAATGACAGTTAGGGGAATCCTCCTGGGATCCTCAGACACGATCAAGTAGATCCACTACCGCCAATGATAAAGTGGATGATCAAATAATGGTCAGATGGAGTATTTTGCCTGCTACCTGCATTCCAAATAGTTTTATTATTAACATCTACAATGAGGGTGACTGCATTCCTCCACACATCGATCACCATGATTTCGTGAGGCCTTTTTGTAAAGTCTCATTCATGAGTAAAAGTAACATCTTATTTGGGAAGAAAATTGACATAATCGGCACTGGTGAGTTCAGAGGCTCTTTGAGGATTCCTCTACCAATCAGTTCAGTCTTGGTTCTTAAAGGAAACAGTGCAGATGTCGCCAAACATTGCATTCCAGTGGTTCGACACCGTAGGGTGTCCGTGACCTTCTGCAGGATGGACAACAAAAAAATGTCATATAGATTTCAGTCAGACCCAGAACTTGAAGAGCTACTACCGTACGAGCTATGAGGGGTTGTACCTCTATGTACATGCGAAGGGAACTCTTATCCTAGAGCATGGCTTAGATGGTCTGCTCGATCAGGAGCTTGTCGTACCTGGTACAGATGGTCAGAGGGTTCACTTTCTTTTTTTAAAGCAACATGATATGTAGTTGATAAGTTCAACCTACAACGTATTCATGGCATGAGATGATCTGGATGTACCCAACATGGACTATATATTGTACCATTTTAGGCCTTAGTCTATGTTTGAGCTGTAACATCTTTATTGGAGCAGATTAATGAAAATTTCTCTCAGAAATGTGTCTTTTTGTCAGTAGTCTTTTTGTACAATGGATGGAAGCCACGAACCACGCGTTGGTTCAGAATTTCAATGAATGAAAAAGGTAACAACAAACCTTTAACAATAAAATGAAATTCAAAATAAAAATAATTACAAATGGACAAACAACAAAACAAATTTCTTTTTAAAATCAACTAAGTAAAATTAAAATTTTAAAGACATATTTTGAAAAATTAAATGTGATAAGAAAAACAGAAAAATAAAATGAATCTGTTGAGTGGATTCTCTCATTCTCGGAGTTTCTTACTCTTTATGCATGCAACACAACCATCTTTATCTTCATTAACTCTCTTCACATCCCTACGGAATTTCACATTCTAGACAAATCCCCACAAAACTCTACAAATCTTCTTCAACAAAATCATTCTTTTCATAAGACACATTTTTGCAAATTCAACATCTCAAACTCTCTACAATGTTTTCATATGACTCTTGGAGTCAATACCCAAATTTTGACTCTCCATATTTGAAATTAGTATAAGACCCCCTTTAATGGAGGATGGCATCCTATCCATAATCTTCGAGGTCGGTCCCTGACTTCCAACTCTCTTTGCAAGAATGATAAATACAATTCAATTCTCATCTTTGAATCAGTAGTTAAATTTTGATTCACTATATTCGAGGTCGGTACCTAAATTCTAACACTCTCTTTTGAAAATTATCCTTATATTTTAATTCTCACATCTTTGAATCAGTACCTAAATTATGATTCACTGTATTCATGGTAAGTACTTAAATTCTGACACTCTATATTTTGAGAATTGTCCCTATATTTCAATTCTCACATCTTTAAAATAGTACCTATAATTTTGATTCACTGTATTCGAGATTGGTACATAAATTCTGACAGTCTCTCTTTTGAGAATTGTCCCTATATTTTGATTTTCAAATCTTTGAATCAATACATATATTTCTGATTAACTATACTCGAGGTCGGTACCTAAATTCCGACACTCTCTCTTTTAAGAATTGTTCCTATACTTTAATTCTCACATCTTTGAATCAATACCTAAATTCTGATTAACTATATTTGAGGTCAGTACCTAAATTCCGACACTCTCTCTTTTGAGAATGGTCCCAATATTTCAATTCTCAAATCATTGAATCAGTACCTAAATTCTGATTCACTATATTGAAGGTCGGTACTTAAATTTAGACTCTCTCTCTTTTGAGAATTGTCCCTATATTTCAATTATCACATCTTTGAATCAGTAACTATAAATCTGGTTCACTATATTCGAGGTCGGTACTTAAATTCTGACACTCTCTCTTTTGAGAATTATCCCTATATTTTAATTCTCACATCTTCGAATCAGTACCTATAATTCTGATTCATTATATTCAAGGTCGGTACTTAAACTCTGACACTCTATTTTTTGTGAATTGTCCCTATATTTCAATTCTCACATCTTCGAATCAGTACCTATATTTTTGATTTACTATACTCGAGGTCGGTACATAAATTCTGACACTCCCTTTTGAGAATTGTCCCTATATTTCAATTCTCACATCTTTGAATCAATACCTAAATTATGATTCACTTTATTCGAGGTCGGTACCTAAATTTCAACACTCTCTTATGAGAATTGTACCTTTATTTCAATTCTCATTTTTGAATAAGTACTTAAATTTCGATTTTCATTTTTTGTAATCGGTACCTACATTCTGACTCTCCTTTCCTGAAATTGATACCTAAACTTCAACTCACCATTTCAGAAACCAGTCACTAAACTATGATTCCTATCTTTGGAGGTCAGTACCCAAATTCTGACCCTCCCTTTCTTTTCATTATTGATACCAAAATTTCAATTGCCACCTCAGGGTCAGCACTTATGTACTGGCTCCCATCCTTTATAAATACCTGAAAGTTCATAACACAAAATTCACTCTCTGATCCCCAACGAGAGTCCCTGCTTCTTGATTTCAATAAGATGATAATCTGCTAACTCCGTAGCAGAAGCAAATCACACACACAACTCTACTCATACTTCCGGGTCTTTTGACTTAGGAGTTTGTATTGATTTTTGTTGATCTCGTCGGTCAACGCCAATATGCGCGGTGTGCTTGCCAAGCACACCACACCTATTGGGGGTCCATTTGTTGACCTCACTTTTGGTTGAGGTTAAGTTTTTCTCTTTAATAGCCTAAGGTCTAGCTGTAGGACTTTCCTATTGACTATTCTTATAAAACTAGACAAAGAATTCTCACCATTAGAAACTCAAACTCATCACGACAAAGAGCTTGGAGATAGCTTGGTGGGCAGCGCGGCCATCTTCGACAGCAAAACTTGTCTTCCCCAACTGAACCAATCTTCCTTCCTTAGACTTAAACAACAAAGCCATAGGACTTCGAGCTTGCTTGCTTATGCAACGTAAATCCCCACCTTATCTTTAGGCTTTTGTAGAGCCCTGCTATACAATATAAGCCCTAACTCATCTTAGGATTTCAACTTTGTCGTTCGTCACGACCTAAATCCTCACACCTTCCAAGCTATTTGTGTGATCGTTTCACACAAACGTAAGCCCTAACTAATAAAATTGATAGGATGAAACACCTAATCATTTTATCCTCAAAACTGATGCAAAATATTAGGATAGCTTGGGAAGTCACCGAGGTTTTCTTCTCAACCCATGACATCCCCTAGTTCTTCCTCCTTTGAACTCTACAATAAAATGTTCCAAATTTGAACCAATCTCATTTCACACCTCTTTGTCTGATCTCATTGAAAAGTCCTATCCTTTTGAAATATCTGAAGATAATATTTCCTGATTTTTATCGAGAGTCTTCTTAGGTGACTTTTGTCATCTAACATGTAATTAACTATAGAGGCTTGCCCTTATAGGAAGCATGTCCAAACCCAGCTTAATATTAACCCTATTTAATTCCTTATATTAAATAGGGGAACTTGTCGGCAAATAAAATGGTTTCATAGACCAAAGAAATTTCATATATTCTTTAGTTTATTTGATCGAGCTTCATCTTCAAGTCTTGTGTTCATCCTTCGAGATAGATACAAGATTTGAGGTACATCGCTCTTTTATTTAAACTTTGAAAGATACGGGGTCAGTTTGATTTTGTATTTTTCTAAACTAAATATATATGTAAATTAAAGTGTCTTTCCGAAGCGGGCGACGATATTTCGATTCCGGTCAGTGACAGCTTCTTATAGGCAACTCCTCCAACCAAAAATAGCGTCGACATTCCTCTTCTTGCTCATGTTCCAAATCTTTTTCTTCAGTTTTTTCTTCATAAGTAGTCTTGAAATGGTATTTGCTTAGATATCTTATAACATCCATTATGTAGCATTCATTATCTTTACCTTTTGCAAGGGTTTTCATTGATTTTGAAATGTTAAAAGTAATAGTTTGATCATTGACGCACATTATTAATTCCCCTTTCTGTGCATCTATCATTGCTCTTCCTGTGGCTAGGAAAGCTCTCCCCAAAATTGTAGGTATCTCATTATCTTCCTCTATATCTAGCACAATGGAATCAACAGTAAAGATAAATTGATCCACTTTCACTAGGACATCTTCTGTAACCCCTTTAGGATAAGTTATTGAACGATCTGTTAACTGCATGGTTACATTAATAGGGGTTATTTCTCCTAATCCCAATCTTTTAAATATTGATAATGACATAAGGCTAATGCTTGCACCTAAATCACATAAAGCTTTCTCATAAAATCTATCTCCTATTGTACATGGAATTGTAAAGCTTCCAGGATCTTTAAGCTTTTCAGGAAGTTTCTTCTGACTTATAGCACTGCACTCCTCAATACGTGCAATAGTCTCATTTTCTTCAAACATCCTTTTTCTATTAAGAATATCCTTCATAAACTTTACATATCTTGGCGTTTGTTCTAAGGCTTGAGCAAATGGAATATTGATTGTAAGCTTCTTAAATATTTTAAGAAATTTTGAAAAGAGCTTATCCAACTTCTCTTGTCGAAGTCTTTGAAGAAATGGAGGTGATTGTTTTTCTAAATCAGTTTTCGGAGGAGAAATAGTTTTTTTCTCTGAGGAAATGTAGTTGGTGGTTTTTCTAAATCAATTTTTGGCAGAGAAATAGGTCTTTCAGAATCTTTCGGAGTGTCCTCTTTTGATTCTTCAATTTCTTCTCTCTCTACTTCAATCTCTTTTTGAACACTACCTTCCATCTCTCTTCCGGTCCTCTTTTGATTCTTCAGTTTCTTCTCTCTCTACTTCAGTTTCTTTTTGAACCCTACCTTTCAACTCTCTTCCGCTTCTAAGTTGAACGACTTTAACTTGTTTTTTATTCTGGTCTTTTGGATTTGATTCAGTATTACTAGGAAGTGTTCCTTGAGATCTATTACTTAATTAACTTGTGATTTACTTAAGTTAATTCTCAATATTTCTAATTGTAGCTCCTTGACTTTGTAACTGATTACCCATTTGTAATACCACTTCTTCTATAGACAACTTCTTATCTTTAAACTGTGTATTATTGTTGATACCTAGAGGATAAGTAGATCTACAATTATTATTCCCTTGGTTGTTCCAATTTCCTAATGGGTTTACTTGGTTGTTCCCCCATTGCTGATTATTACCACCCAAATTGTAATTCCAATTAAAGTTGGGATGGTTATTCCAACCTGGGTAATAATAATTGGAATATGGGTTATTTTGTTTATTATTTATGACATTCAAAGTTTCTAATGATGCTTGAAAATCTACCATTTGGCCTAATGAATTCTTTTCAATCATGGAAATTGGTTGAGAAAAATTCATTCCAAATTGGTTTAACTTCCTTGAAATTGCAGCAACTTGATTTCCTAACATAGTAAATGCATAAGTTTGATGAATATTGGCTACTTTCTTTGGATTCACCCTCTCAGAAGGCTACTGAAAATGATTGGTAGCCATTACTTCAACTAAAGCATAAGCGTAATGAAATGGTTTTGACATCAATGAACCACCAACATCAACATCGATAATAGATCTAAGAGAACCAATTAATCCATTATAAAAGGTTTGAATTATTAACCATTATGGTATAGCATGGTGTGGCACATTCTTAAGAGTTCTTAAATCATTCACATGCTTCATAAATAAATTCCCCTTTAAACTGATTAAAAGATGTAATATCATTTCTAAACTTTGCAGTTTTTGATGCTGAAAAATATTTAGCATGGAATTTTTGTGTTAAATCACCCCAAGTTCTAATAGATCCAGATGCTAACGACATCAACCACATCTTAGCTTTATCCCTTAGTGAGAAAATAAATAACCTAAGTCTTATGGAATCATCTGAAACACCATTGTATTTAAATGTAGCACACAATTATAAAAAATTGGTAAGATGTAAATTTGGATCTTGAGTTGGTGATCCCCCAAACTGATTATTTCATAGCTGCCGGCGCTATTTTTGATTGGAAGAGTTGCCCATAAGAAGCTGTCGGTCACCGAAATTGAAATCTCGTCGCCAGCTTTGGAAGGACATTTTAATTTACATATATACTTAGTTTTTAAAAATATGAAATTAAACTGAGCCCACATTTTTCATAGTTTAAATGAAAGAGCGTTGTACCTCAAACCCTGTATCTATCCTGAAGGATAAACAAAAGACTTAAGGATGAGGCTTAATGAAATAAACTAAGGAATATATGACATCCATTTGGTCTACAAAACCTTTGTATTTGCCAACAAGTTCC
>JXCR01144304.1:114749-146151 GCA_002079205.1 Phalaenopsis hybrid cultivar | reverse complement strand
TGCTCCTATTTGGCACAATATAAATTGAACTAATTCATTTTATCCATTCACTATAATTTCTTGACAAGGAGAAGGATGCTTTCTTATATATTGAATATCACAATTAAACGTTATTTTCTATAATTAGTTATTATCCAAATTATCTACTTATTTCAATTGCCTATTAGTGACAGATAAGCAACTTGAACGTTGTTGTAGTTGAAGTATTACTTTTTATTAAATCTTAGTCCGTAGTATTCTATTTCTCCCTGTGGGATCGATATCTAGGACTCCATTAGAGCCCTATATTACTTGAGCGATACGTATACTTGTGTTGACAAATTCAACTTTAACATTATTGAAAATTATATCTATACATCTTTATTAAATCATACATATATATATATATATATATATAGTCGCAGTCAAGTTTTTGGCATCGTTGCTGGAATTTAAATCTTCTAGTACCGTCATCAAATTCTTGTAATTGTTGATTTACAAAAAGATCGGTCAAAACCTCTCCCAGCTGACCTGCCTTCCAGCGCCAAAAAACTCATTACTCAGGACACCCGCAGTCCAGTACCACAGGTCTCCCGACTAACTCGCTCTGTTGATGGTTCTCCAGCCAACTTGCTTTTTCGCTTTGGCCCATAATCCTGCATCTTAACTCTCCCGACTGACCCGTCGTTTTGCGTTTGAAGTCACATTCTTGGCAATTTCTCACATTGTTGTCTCACGACCGGATGCGAGAAAATCTAAGGCACCCATTTGGGGTGAGGAAATAATGAACTCTCCTTCGGAGTGAGTGAATAAAAAATTCTCCTCAAATATGAGTGAATCAAAAACTTTTCTTTGGGGTGACATAATCAACAATTCTCCTTTAACGTGAACGAAGTAACAACTCCCCTTTATGGAGAGAAAATTAACCAGCACCATTATTAATCAATGAGCTACTATCAAAAGCAAATAGCTCGACATAGAGAAATTGCCAAAACAAAGATGAAGACCAATATGATCGTCCAATGTACAGTTCAATTAGCTGAAGGTCTGTTAGTCGACATGTAATGTAGATAAAAAATCAACCAAAAAAGCCTCAAGGGAGCACTTCAGGACTGGAGTAAATAGAGTGCTAAGATACGTCAAAATAAGAAAAGTAAAAATATTATATTTAAATTTTTGATATTTAAAAACTTTTATTCTTATTACAACTTTATTTTAAAGAAGTAAGATACTTAAGGGAAATTATGTATGTCTAAAAAATACTTATCGTAGAAGAAATCAGTCACCTGTATCATTTGGCCGACCACCCTAACTGATCAACTAGCCAACTTGTTGGGTAGATCCATCAATGAAAAGATGTCTGATATATGAAAAGTTGTCAAGCATTAATACAGGTGGATTTAGTGTATTATTTTTTTTAAATATTTTCAATATCACAAAATACACTGCAAATATAATAGCAAATATGCAAATTAATCCCAACAAAAATAACTTCAGTAAAAATATTTTTATCTTTTAAAAATATTTAAACTGTCAAATCCCCTTTAAAAGTAATGCAAGTATACGCATCGTTCAATGTCGACGCAATTTTAGAGGGGGTCTTATGGAGGCCGTTGGTCACCAGAATTGGAATCCCGTCGCCAACCTCGGAGGGACATTTTAATTTACATATATATTTAATTTAAAAAAAATGAAATCAAACTGATCCTATATCTTTCATAGTTTAAATGGAAGAGCGCTTATACCTCAAGCTATGCATCCATCTCGAAAGATAGACACATTGCTTGACAATGAGGCTGAATCAAATAAACTAAAAAATATTTGACATTTGTTTGGTCTGCAAAATCATTTTATTATAAGCAGAAAAGTTCCCCTATTTAATATGAGAAATTAAATAAGGTTTATATTAAGCTGAGTTTGAAATAGCTTCCTATAAGGGCAAGCCCCTACAGTTAATTACATCTTAGATAAACAAAGTCATCTAAGAAAACTCTCGATAATGAATTGGAGAATATTATCTTTAAGAAGTTCAAAGGATAGGAGTTCTCAATGAGATCAGACAAAGAGATATGAAATAACAATGACTCAAATTTGAAATATTTATATTTGGAATCCAAAGGAAGAAGAACTAGGAGATGTCACAAATCGTGAGGAGAACCTCAGTGACCTCCCAAACTATTTTACTGTTTGTCTTCAATTTAGAGGAAAAATATTTAAATATTTCATCATGCCAAATTTATTAATTAGGGCTTACATCCATGTGAAACGGTCACACAAATGACCTGAAAGATGTGAGAATTTAGGTTGTGACAAACAACAACCTCGGAATCCTAAATCAAGTTAGGACTTATATTGTATAACAGAGTCATATAAAGGCCTAACAAAAAGTTAAGAATTTATGTTGCATTAAGCTAACAACCTCGAAGTCCTATGGCTCAGATGTTTAATTATAAGGAATGTTTTAGCTGGTGTAGACAAGTTTTTTTATTGAAGGTGATCGTGTTGCCCACAATGCTAGCTTTAGGCTCCTTGTCGTAGCAAGTTTAAGTTTATAATGTATCAAGTCATAATTTTAGATCAAGTGTTTCTTAAGGTTATAATTATTTAAATATTATGGGATGTTAAAGTTGATTAGAGCGACACTGGTTAGGAAACCACGGTTCCCTCATTTCGATATCACTATTTTCTTTTGAATTTACCTAGCTTAAATAAGTTGTGAAATCCATTTAAACCAGAGAGATCTCGTAAACAACCGTGGATTACCTCCTCCAAGGGACTCCCCTAAATTCAAAAGGATATTTTGTGTTTAGTGAAATTTCAAAGGATTTATGGTTACCTTTGAAACAATTTGTTTTTGGTTTTGAAAATGTTGATTAATCTTTTTTTGAAAAGTTATTTTAATTTTTCAAGTGAAGTAAGTCACTCACCCAAGTAGTTTATAATATTTGTAGAAAATAAAGTGACAAAATTTAAATAGCACTATAAGAACGTACATGTCATCTTCTCGGCATTTGTCAGTACTATTTAGTTAAGGAGTTGTCCGTTGAAAGTTGTCGCCCGCTTCAGAAAGGCATTTTAATTTACATATGTATATATAGTTTTAGAAAAATATGAAATCAAACTGACCCCATATCATTCAAAATTAAGATGAAAGAGCACCACACCTCAAGCTATGTATTTATCCCAAAAAATAAACACAAGAATTGAGAATGAGACTCGATCAAATAAACAAAGAAATATACGACATCCGTTTGGTCTGTGAAACCATTTTTTTATAAGCTGACAAGTTCCTCTGTTTAATATGAGAAATTAAATAGGGTTTATATTAAGCTAGGTTCGGAAAAAGTTTTCTATAAAGGCAAGCGTTTATAGTTAATTACATCTTAAACAACAGAAGTCACCTAAAAAAACTCTCGATGTAAATCAGAGGATATTGTCTTCGAAGAGTTCAAAGGAGTAGAACTTTTCAACGAAATTGGGCAAAGAGGTGTGAAATGAAATGACTTAAATTTGGAACATTTGTTGTGGAATCCAAAAAAAGAACTAGGGGATGTCACAGATTCTGAGGAGAACCTCGGTGACTTTCCAAACTATCCTATTGTTTGGCTTCAATTTATAGGAGAAAAATTTATGTGTTTCATCCTGCCAATTTTATTAATTAGAGATTACATTCATGTGAAACGATCACACAAATAGCCTGGGGAAGATGTGAGGATTTATGTCGTGATGGACGACAACCTTGGAATCCTAAAACATGTTAAGGCTTAAATTGCATAATAGGGCTACACAAAGGCCTAAAGATAAGATTGAGGATTTATGTCACACTAGGTGGACAACCTCGAAATCCCATGACTTGTTTAATTCTAAGGAACGATTTAACTGGTGTATACATGTTTTGTTATTTAAGATGGTCATGTTGTCCACAATGCTAGCTCTAAGCTCCTCGTTGTGACGAGTTTAAATTTTCTAATGTGTGAAGTTTTGATGTCTAATCAAATCTCTCCAAAATTTATGATTATTTAAATGTTATGGGGAATGTTAAAGTTGATTAGAGCAACACCGGTTAGGATCCTACGTTTCTCGTTCTGGCACCACTATTTTATTTCAGATTCACTTAGTCCAAATGAATTTATTAAACCTAATTTAATGAGTTCCGTACTTTCATTTAGACCATGGGAAATCTCGTTAACAACCGTAGGTTACCTCATTCGAGGGATTTTTGATCATCCGATAGAAACGTCTTAATTTAGTTGCAATTTTTTTCTTTGTTTTGTTGTGATTAAATTTTGAGTTGTCTTATATTTTGACTGTTGTGGAAGTGAATTTTATCTTGTTTAATTTTTAAATATTAGGTTTGGTTTTGCGGCTACCCTAACAAATTTGGTTTTGACATGCAGGGTGGCATCGTTGTTTAACATGCAAGTTTACAAGTAAAAAATGAGATGTGCAAATAAATAAAAGTAGATCGCGATGCAACAACTTAAAAGCGTACCTGTCGATTCATCCCACTCCTTCCACCTGAAAGGTTAGCTTTGACAACGTGTATATAATTTTGTAAGGAATTCAAATTGCCGTAGTAGATGAAGGTGTAGCTACCAAACCCAAATTTATGACTTTATTGAGTCTCAGAAGATCTTAGTGGATTATTTTAGAACAAACTATAGCAAGTTCAATTTGCCTTCAAAATATTCAAGAGATTCCAAAGTGTTCGGAGCATGACTTTGAACTAGTTTGAATATTTCTTGAAGCATTTTGAGTTCATTTAAGACTTATCATATTTTTCTATTAATCATCCATAGTTAAACTAAGGTAATCCCATTGCTTAAGAAAACTTGATGTTCTATTTATCCCAAGGCTAGGACACTCCATTAATCAACTATATTTCATTTAAGAGTTATGTGGGTGGGTGCCTCTAAGGCAGGTTTGAGTCACGAATGATTATGGTGCCCACAATTAAAGTTAGGCTTGTAGTATTTACAGATTTTAACCACCAATCATATTTTCTTCTAAATCCAGTCAATTGAGTTTAGACATCGAGCCTAGGTCACTTCCAAGCCCTTAAAAAACATAATGGAGGAAATCGGTGGTGGTTAAAAGTTTGGTTGAAGTGACATATGTTCTTATTGAAAGATCGCATCATCACTAATTTTAGTCTTAAGATAAGTAAATAATCATCTCCTTAGCTTAAGCCCATTACTTAAGAATCATTTGATCTTAATTGACTTCCAAATCTTGATGATTAGGAAAGTTAGGATTTTTTCTTCATATTATAGAAAAGGTGGCAATTGAGTTTCTACCTTTTAATCCTATTGTATTACAATCATCCAAACATGTTCAATAGGATCAAAATTACCCATTTTCCCTTTGAGAATTCAGTCATGATGTTCTTCACCTCATAACTCATTAATCAAAATTCAAATGACTTTGAGAATTTAGTGTGTCCTATCCATGAGTCAATTAAAACATCAAAGAAGAAAATCTGAGTTTTCAAAATATAATTATATTTAAATAATTATTTAAATTTAAATGGTAGTATTTTCAAAGTTAATTTTTCTTAACATTCAAAAATAAAGTTTTTATTCATGAGAAAATTACTAAAGATCCCCCTATGTCAGAGAAACACTTAGACAAAATTTTATGATTTTTTGAATTAAATTTTTATTATTACTATTTACTTATTAACTAATTTCAATGATTTAATTAAATAGTAAATAATGTTTTAATTATAAAAAATTATTTTCTTATTTTTACTGAACTTCTCTGAGTTCAGAAGGCTAATAGAATCAAATTTTGTATTTTTATGATTTTTAATTTATTTATTATAATTATTTTTAAGGAGAAAAATAAGGAAAAATTTATTTTTAAGGTTTTAAAATTTATTTTTAACTTGAAAATGTTAGCTAAAATATTTTAATGAGTGCAAAGTGATCAAGAAACCATTAGACACATTTTAAAATATTTTGTATTTTTTGGGGTTTTTAATTATTTTTAGTTATTTTAAATTCAAAATAATGCTAACAAATCAAGTATTTTCTTAAAAATAACTTTTATTATTCCTAAGTGCTCCTAATTACAAGGAACTCAGAAAACAAGTTTTCATAATTTTCTCGAGTCTCTTTAATTTATTATAATTATTTTTGTACAAAAATATAAGGTTTCTTAGAAAATCAACTTTAGTTCTCAAACTTAATAAAATAATTTTTAAATCTTTACAGTGGGTACACATGATTTTTATACACAGTGTAGAATTAATTTTGTTAATTTTTTATTATTATTTAATTTATATAAATTACTATAAGATATGTACACCTAAGAAAATATAGAAATTTATAAAATTATTCAAGCCATCATGATATTTTTCCTAAGCTTCTTTCACGATAGGAAACTTACTAAAATTTTTCCAATGATTTTCCAAGTGATATTTTAATTTATATCGTTATATTAAGCCAAAAGAGTCATTTTAGCTTGAAAATTAGGGTTAGAAGCATAGAGATGTCCTCTGACCTTAAAAAAATCAGAGGACATAGCCTCTATCATGAGGAACAAACCCTCAAAATTTTAAGTCATGATGAACAATGTTTGATCATAATAAATTAAAATAATCCAAAGAGTATTTAATTCATTAAAAATTAAGAAGTAAGAAATTAATTTTTATTTTTTCCACATTATTCTCCTCTATTCACTGAGTGAGTGGATATTTTTTTAATTTTTATGATTTTTCTAGATAAAGATATGAATTTTTGAAGTTCAAGCATTTAATTAATTTAAAAAAAAATCCATATTTTTCTATGTAAACACGCGGCGCCAAGTATCCTACGGAGGCTCCGAACTCACACGCGGTGCTCCACCATTTGATGTTGCCATCCACCTCAACTGCTATGCAACTTGCCTTTTCGCTCCAAGGGTTCATCCGAATTGATCTCCTTTGTCCATCCAATACACGCGCGATCGGGCAACTCCCCGTCATCGTCCCCAAATGACCTAGCCCGAGAGCCGTTCACACTAAAAACTTAAGATCTTCGTCTAGACTCGACCAAGTCGCAAGGGGTTTTTTCTTATACCTTCATCTACTCAAGACAAGTATATCTATATGACTTATATGATATGAAATATAGTAAATATGTATGGAGAATCAAAATAGGCATGGATTAGGGTTGAGGTGCAATACCTTTGTCTGAGAGGAGAGTCCTCAACTAGTTGGTTGTGATAGCTTCGCTTTGGTCCAACGAACCTCTAGATGAAGTCCTGGGTCCTGGTGAATGTTCTAGATATGATTTCAACAAAGCTCGATTTCAGGTGTTACGCTATGTTAGAGGCTATGTGAGAGGGGGCTTTTATGAGGGATCAACTCCTCTTACTCTGGTGATGGTGTGGGCATAGTTAATTGGTGTTTGGTGGACTGTGGAGGTGTGTGGAAATATGTCCGGAGTTGAGCTAAATTTTTAAACTCAAAATTGAGCTCTGACAGTATGAACCAGAGGGCGAAAGTGGTAGGATTGAGTTGAGGAGTTCTTGGAGAGTCTGTGGAAGAAAATTGGCTGAATTTCCCCAAGGACTTTACTAACCTCCCCTTTGGCTATGGGGGGGTCAATTTAAAGCCATGGCTACTTGGTGGAGCTTAGTGCTTGACAGTGGGTGTTAAGGCTTGCTGAGGTGGAGTGAAGAAAAGCACAAGCATCCAAATGGAGTGAGCCAAGTCAGGGAGTTCAAATTTTGGGTTTTTGGCATTTATGATCATTTGAGGTGACTTTTTTTTATGGTTAAGGTGGTGGTTAGCCAGGTTTCAGTCACCTCTTGGCTCAAGGAGGTCAGTGAAGAGTTAGTTGTGATTTACTCCCAATGGAACGTGATTATGGCAATGTATCTTCAAAATAAGGCTAAAAATGGCTAAAATCCATTAAATTTAGGGACCATTGGTCCATAGCTCACCTAGGTGGTTTAGGTGGGTTTAGGTTGGTCAATAGAGTCCAAATGGTTGTTGTGGTGACATTAATTTGGTCACTTTGGTATGGATAAGTCAATTTTTGTGAAGGGGTTCAATTTGGGTCAAATTATATTAAAGTGGGGTTTGGGTTAGGCTAGTCATGACATTGAGCTAAATTAATTGATCCATTTTTGGTGGGTGATTGTCACGAGAGGTTTAGAGAAGATTTGGAGTGGGTTTGAATTGATTTGGTGGGTCAATTTGAAGGAATTTGGGCATTTAGTAAATTTGAGGAAGTTGGTTTAGAATTGCGTTTAGGCTGAGCGTGAGTTGGGCTAAGTCCAAATTGAGAGTTCAAAATTATCTTGGGGAATGTCATGAAGAGTTTTCAACATTAATTGGGTGCCAATTTTAGGGTTAGGACATTCAATTTGGTGGGATTTGGGCACATGGCTAAATTGGGGAAAATTTGGGGATTTTAGATTTGGATTGCAATTGAGAGAAATTGAAGGTTCACCAAGGCCAATTGAGGGCTCAATTTTATTAGTTGGAATGTTAGGAAGAATTTGGGATCCAAATTGAGGCGATTGCGTGGGCTATTGGGTTCAATTGGGTAAGATTAGATCATATGGTCAAAATTAAGGGTTTTGGTCAAATTTGATCAAATTGATAGAATTAGATTTAGTTGAAGGGTTCAAATTGGTTTTGAAGACATTTGAAATGATTTTTAAGGGTTTTGGGAAAGTTTGGGCCATCAAGGGTATTTTTGTAATTTTGGCCATTTTGGGGGTATTGTGGTAAATTGGGTAGATTTTGGCAGTTTTGAGCAATTTTGGTAATTTTAAATGGTTTGAAATGATTTTTGAACAAATTCGAGTGATTTTGGGTAATTTTGGGAGTTTTCGTCAATTTTGGGATTTGGGGCTGTTTTGGTAAAGGTGATGTGCCAACCACCCTATTTAAGCCATGTACCAATGGAATCCTCTAATTTGCATCCTTCATGTACTGATATAAGCTAGAATTTATCCCATGACTAGTGGGTCTAGGGGACCATCTACATGAGTCTCCCAAATTATTATGGGGTTAAAGCCAACAAGTTTGTATTTAGGTTTGTGAGTGGGATGTGAGTGAAAGTGAGTGTATTAGCTCTTGACTAATACCCACGATCAACCTTAAGGCCAAGCAGTCCTATGGAGATGCCTCTTGAGCTCCTCCATGTTGACCCCAACTAATAAGTGCTAAAGGTCAGGACCAACATGTGGAACTTCAAGTTGAGAAAAGGAAGGTTTATAATTTCTAATGGTGATTTTTCTAGTCTTCTAGGAATAGTTAACATGAAAGTTCTTTGACTTGATTCTAGGTTACTAAAGAGGAAACTAGACCTTAACCAAAAGTGAGGTCAACAACATTCTAACTGAAGTGTTAATATTTTCCAACATGTTTATTATCTTGTAGAAATTTAAATAAATTGCAAGAGTAAATGAAAGTGTATCTAACAGACTCCGAACTATGATTTATTGAGTCCCAAAAGATCTTAATGAATTATTTTAGAACAAAATATAGCAAGTTCAATTTGTCCTTCAAACTAATCAAGAGATTATAAAGTGTACGGGGAATGAAGTTGAATTTCTTTAAAGGTCTCTTGAAATATTTGAGTTGATTTTTAACTTATCGTATTGTTTTACTAATCATCCCAAGTCAAATTAAAATTATCCCCATTACTCGGTGAACTTTGACTTTTTCATTGTCCTGAGGACAGGGGTCCGTTGATATTTCACTTAAAAGTTATGTAGGTGAATGCCCGTAAGGTAAGTTTCAATCATTAAAGGTTTGATACCCACCACTAAGGTTGGGCTAGATAGTGTTAATCATCAAAAACATTATCTTCTATTTCCCAGCAAACAAGTTTTAAAATCAAGCGTAGATCACTACCAAGCCTCTTAATGAATCTAATGGGAGAAAGATTAATAATGGTTTAGAATTTTTAGTTGAAGCGATATGGATTCTGATTAAAAGAAGTCAGATCATCATTAATTGTGGACTTGATCATAAGTGAAACATCATCTCCATAGTTTAAGCCCATCACTTGGAAATCATTTGATCTTGATTAACTTCCAAATTCTTATAATTTAGAAAATTTGTAATTTTATTCTTATCATGGAAAGATGTCAAGTTGGTTTCTACCTTTTACCCATTATGTTTCCATCATCCAAACATATTCATTAGAATTAAAACTACCCATTTTCCCTTTGGATTAATCCAAAATTTTGATTAAGGAACCAAAATTCATAATGACCACTTTACCCTTAGGGCTCTTCTCCTCATGACTTATGAAACACCATTCAAATGACTTATGAGATTTTAGAATACCTTATTCATAGAGTAATTAAAACATCAGAGGAGAAAAATGTAGTTTTTCAAATTTATATTTAAATTAAATAATTATTTAAATTTAAAAAATAGGATTTTCAAAATTAATTTATTTAAGCAATTAAGATAAGATTTTTGGTTTATGAGAAAATTATTAGAGGTTACCTTAGTTTGGAGAAAACACTTAGGCAAAATGCTATGATTTTCTAAATTAAGTTTTAATTTAATTTTGTAATTATTCATTGGTTTTTAATGATTTAATTAAATGAAAAAATAATTTTTAACTACCAAATTTTTTTTTTTACCTTTTTATTAAACCTTAGTGAGTCTAGAGAACTAAGAAAAACAAATTTTATATTTTTATGATTTTTAATTGATTTATTAGAATTATTTTAATGAAAAAATAAGAAAAATACATTTTTAAGACTTTGGAAATTTATTTCTTAACTTAGAAAAATTAGGAAAATTATTTTAATGAGTCTCAAGTGATCAAGGAATCATTAGGAACATTTTAAAATATTTTTGTTTTTTTAAAAAAAATTTAATTATTTCTAACTATTTTTTAATTCAAAATAAAACTAAAAAATCAAGTATTTTATAAAAAATTACTTTTATTTTAATTAAGTGCTCATGATCACAAGGAACTCAGAAAACCATTTTTTATAGTTTTCCTAAGTGTATTTAAATTTATATAATTAATTTTGTACAAAAATATAATGTTTCTTAAAGGATTAACTTTAATGCTTAAACTCATTCAAATAATTCTCAAATCTTTACAATGGGTTAACATGATTTTTATGCACAATGTGGAATTAATTTTGTTGATTTTTTATTTATATTTATTTTAAATAAATTAATACAAAAAATATACATTTAATTAAATATAAAAATTTACAGAACTATTAAAACCTTATTGACATTTTTTTCTAGACTTCTCTGACCATAAGAAACCTTTTAAAATTTGTACCATATTTTTATAAGTGGTTTTTCAATTTGTATAATTAAAATAAGCCAAAACAACCATCATAACTTGAAAACTAGGGTTGGAAACACATAAATGTCCTCTGGCCTTAGAAAAATCAGAGAACATAGCCCTTGTCATAAGGAGTGAACCCTAAAATTTTCATGCCATGGTGAGCAATGCTTGATCATAATGAATTGAAATATCATAAAGGGTATTTAATTCATTAAAAATCAGAGATTTCTCGAATAAATTTTATTTTTGGTCCACATTATTTTCTTATGTTCGCTGAGAAAGAGGGTATTTTTAATTTATTTTATGATTTATCTATGAAAAGATCTAGATTTTTAAAGTTCTAGCATTTAAATAAATAAAAAAAATCCATATTTTTCTATTTAAACATGGGGCGCCACCTCAACCTCGGTAGCTTCGAAGTCTCCACGCGGTGTTTCGCTATTCGACACTACAAACCATGTAGTTGCCTTGTCAGCCAGCCTTTTCGTTCCATCCACTCGTCCAATGTGATCTCAATTGTCCATGAAATAAACGCACCATTGGATGGAATCCATTCATCGTCCCCAAGTGACCTAAACTGTAAGCTGTTCATACTAAAACCTTAAGATTTTGAGCTAGACTCAACCAAATCACTTTTGGTTTGCTCCTACACCTTCATCTACTTAAGAGGAACATATCTATACGGCATATACTATTGGAAATATAGTAAATGCATATGGAGATTCAAATGAAGCTCAGTTTAGGGTTGAGGCTCAATATCTTTGTTTGAGATGACAGGCCTCAAACAGATGGTTATAGTAGCTTTGATTGAGTATGACAAACCTTTAAATGAAGTCCCAGGCCCTCATGAATTTTTGAGGCATGATTTTCATCAAGCTTGGTTTCAGGTGTTGATCAAAGTCTATGTTAGGGGCTTTAATGATGGGGCTTTTGTGGGGAATCAACTCCTCTCACTTTGGTGATGGTGTAGACACACTTAATTGAACTTTGGTGGACTGTGGAGGTGTGAGGAAATCTTTCTTGGTTTTGGGACAATTTTCAGTGAAGAAATTTGCTCTGTGGGGTGGTTGTGAGTGGCTGAAAGCAAGGAGATTGAACTTAAGAAGGTTTTGAGAGGCTCTGGTAAGATTTTGGCAGATTTTCGTAAGCTCTCTCCTCTTTGGCTATGGAGAGGTCAATTTAAAGCCATGGCTTCCTGGTGGAGCTTAGGGGGGTTCGATGGGTGCTAAAGCTTGTTGAGGTAGAGGGAAGAAAGACACAAGGATCCAATTGGATGAGCCAAGTTAGGGAGTTCAAATTTTGGGTTTTGGCCATTTGAGGATCCTTTTGGGTGACTGTTTCTAGGGCTGAGGTGGTGGCTGGCTAGGGTTCAGTCATTTCTTGGGTCAGGGAGCTCCGAGGGTGGCTAATTATGATTAAATTCCAAGGGTAAGCAATGATGGCAAAGATATTTCAAATTTAGGACAAATATGGGTGAAATCACTCAAATTAGGAGACCATCAGTCCATAGCTCCTCTACGGTAGGCTAGGTGAGTCTAGCATGGTCCCTAGGGTCTAGAAGTTGGTTGTAGAAGGCTTGACTTGATCAATTTGGCATGGCTCGGTCAATTTTAGTGTATGGGTTCAATTGTGGTAAAATTAGCTTGAAGTTGGGTTTGGGTTAGGCTAGCCATGATGTTGGACTCAATTGATTGAGCAACTTAGTGTAGATGATTGTCACAAAGGGTTTGGAAAAGATTTGGAGTGATTTTGAATTGATTCGGAGGTTCAATTTGAAGGATTTTGGACATTTGATCAATTTTAGGATGTTGGGTTAAACTTGAGTTTAGTTTAGGCTAGATTTGGGTTAAGTCCAAATTTAGAGTTTAAAATGGTCTAAAGCATGTTATGAAGAGTTCTCAACAATATTTGGGTGTCAATTTTGGGGTTTGGGCTTTCAATTTGGTGACATTTTGAGACCTGGCTAAATTGGGGGTTTTGGTTCAAGTTGGTTTTGAGTGAAATTGCGGCTTGAAGGGCTAATTGAAGGTTTAATTTGTTATGTGGAAGTGTTTTGAAGAGTTTATGATGCAAAATTAAGACAATTGGATAGATTTGGGGTTCAATTGGGTGAGATTTTGATTTTTGGTCAAAATGGAGCTTTTTTGACTTGAGCTAAAATTGGGTTCCAATGTCGATCAATTGATCCTGAATTTAGTTTAAATTGAGTTTGGTCATGATAAATTTGAGTTTAGGATTCAAATTAGAGAAAATTGGGACCAAATTAGTGGACATTTGGGGTGAATTAGGGTAATTGTGTCTTTAAAGACAATTTGGGGCTTTTGGTCAAAATGGGTCAAATTGATCAAATTGAGTTCAATTGAAGGGTCCAAATTGATTTTGGTGACACTTGAAATGATTTTGAAGGTTTTGGGTAAGTTTGGGCCACCGAAGGTATTTTGGTAATTTTGGCAATTTGAGGAAATTTTGGTAATTTTGAGATGTTTTAGGCAATTTGGGTGGTTTCAAATGGTTGAGATTATTGTTGAACAAATTTAGGTATTTTGGGTGAAATTGGAAATTTTGGAGTTTGAAGGGCAATTTGGTAAATTGGGTAGAATTGAGGGTAAAATGTTAAGTTAGGTATTTTGGTGAATTTGAGGTGCCAACCACCCTATTTGAGCTATGGACCAATAAAATCCTCCACTTTAGGTCCTCCATGTACTGGTCTTAACTAGACCCTAACTTAGGGCTAGTGGGTCTAGGGGACCATCTACATGAGTCTACCAAAGGGTTAAGGGGTCAAAGCTAGGTAGGCCTAGGTTTAAGGTAGTGAGTGGAAGTGTAATGTGCAAGTGTGTGAGTGAGAGCAACCAAGACCACACCACTAGAGGGTTGACCCTAAGGCCAAGCAGTCATATGGAAACTCTCCTTGAGCTCCCCTGTAGTGGCCCCACCTACTAAGGGCTAGAGGTTAGAAGCAGTATATGGGGGCTTCAAGTTGAGCAAAATAAAGTTTAAAATTTCTAATGGTGAGGGTTCTTTTCCAGTCCTCTAGGAATAGTCAACAGGAAAGTCCCATGGCTAGACCCTAGACTACTAAAGAAGAAAAAAAAAACTAGACCTCAACCAAAAGTGAGGTCAACAAAGGGACCCCCAATAGGTGTGGTGTGTTGGGTAAGTGATACACCAAAATAATATACAATCTTAAGTACATATTTTGTTATTTTTTTGGTGATATTGCACTTTAAAGAAGGTTACTTTCATGTTTTTATTGCAGGTATATCATTTTTAGGTATTTAGAGCAAAAATGGCAAAAAAGATGAAATTTGGAGCTAAAACAGTGAATTTTGGAATTCTGGTGCATGAAGCGCCAGATTGGCACATGATGCGCTGTTTGACAGAGGCTTGGTGCATGATGTGCCAAAACTGGTGCATGATGCTCTAGAGATGACTTTTTGCAGATTAAGGAGGTTTAAGATAAATTTTGCATGAATTTTCAAAGGGACGCTTGTTCTACACACCTATTGGAGTAGTTCAATTCATCTAGAAACTTTGAAAGGTCTTTTAATGGAGGGATATGTCTCTTGAATCAAATGACATATCTTTTGAATTCAAAAGAGTTGACATTTGGAGGGAATTTTGAATTCCATTTGAAAAGAGGCAACCCAAAATAAAAGAGGAAGATTTCAAGGAGTTTTGGGGGGACGAAACGAACAAGAAAGTGGGGGTGGCATGAAAGGCAAGGAGAGAAGAAGAAGAGATTTTCTTCTAGGGTTGTAAACGAAGAGGGAAGGTGAGAAATTTCTTCTTCATTACACTATTAGGAGAGAATTCAGTGTGCTTGTAAAAATAGAAAGGCTTGGAGAGAACTTCTAGGGATTTGCATGGGAAGAATTGTGAGATAAATTGTGTCATTTATTTCATTTGTTTTGTAAACTTGTTTTTATATGTGAAATCAATGTTTTGCCGCATCTTTCTCATGAATTCTGAGTAGTCTTCTTTATCTTTCTCCCTACTTTGAGATATGGTTTTGTGAAGAATTGATTTTGTTTTCTATGATTTTAAATGTCAATAATTTGTAGTGATTTGAACTACGATCTTCGTTTACTTTTTGATTTGGCCAATTGGAATGTTAAAACATGTTGAGAAACATATGTTCTGAAAAGGGCTATGATTTTTACAGTAAGGGGAGAATCACATTTGATTTCATGGGAGAGTATGCCATCCATGGAATTGAGTGCAAATAAATATATAAATATAATTTGTTGGATACAAAATTGGAGATTTTAACGTGACAAATTAAAATCCTCAATTTAAGCTAGTTGATTGGAAACTAATGCGAGATTTTCAGCCCTTAGAGGAGGGAGTAGTGGGAGCTCTGGAGTGGCAGCTGGTATCCTCCCAGCCTAACCACAAAATTAGGGACCAAACTCAGGATTAGTTAATGTTCTTTATAGCACTTGGAAGAGGATAAGGAATAGTATTGCTCCTATTTGGCACAAAACAATTTATATATATATATATTTTTTCAAATGATTTTAGTTTTTTTTTTACAATCCATATACTCATTATAAAGGGTAAGGATGCTTTCTTAAATTTGAATCTTCAGTCAACATAAACTTTTATTAATTCTCATAATTTCACTTTTGAATGTTTAATTTTTATTTAGTCAACTATGTCTTTTGACTGCATTTTATATAACATTCACTTTGGTAGTTGATACACCTAAACTATATATTGTTTTTAGACACATTTTTATACCTATTTTTGAGATATTATGCTTTAATGGAAAGTATTTTGTAATTTTCTTGCAGATACAAGTAAAAATGGAAAAAATGTTTAAATGATTGAAAAAGGATCAAATTTAGAGCAAAATGGTGAAAAATTGTGCAAAAGAGTTTTGGCACCCAAGTGTCACATCCGGCGCTTAAGCGCTGGTTAAGCAGAGAAGGTCGTGCCTAAGCGCCCATACCCCGCGCTTACACTCCAATGAAAGTTACTAGATGAGTGAAATCAGTTTTCACAAATTTTGAAGAGGTTTTTGAAGCACCTATTGGCTTAATAGGTGGTTGTAATCACCATGGACAAAAATTATCATGAAAGGATGTGCCTCTTGGAAAAATACATCGACTCAAGACACATTTTGAAGAGATCCCAAGGCACCACTTGAAAAACTATAAAAGAAAGAAGAGAGGACTTAGAAAAGAGTCTTGAAAATATTGGTAAATTTTGAAAGTTCTTCTTAGGGGAGTTAGTTCAGAGAGATTTTCAGGTACCACTTATTATTTACTTTATCCTTTCTATTATTTTGTTTTGAGAGATTGTAGAAGAGAAGAGATTCAAATAAACTTCAAGAGTTTGGTGGAGGACTTGAGATAAGTTTTTATCTTTTAATTTTAGACTACGTTTGGTTTTTATCGAGATTTGTTGTTGGTTTGACAATGATTTCTTTTTTAAACTAAAGTGTGATTTTGTTTTCTCAATGGATTCTGAGTAGTTTTCTTTATTTTTCTTCTTAAAATTATAAGTAATTAAGTTTTGGATGGAAGTTGTGGAGAGTATTGACCTTTAATGTTGGAATAAGTTGTGATGATTTAATTCCATGCACTTCATTTACTTCTTAATTTGGCCAATCCAAATGTTAAAATTTGTTGTGAGAACATGTAAGAATCGGGCTCGTATTGCCTCAGTCAACAATTTAAAAGAATCACATGAGGTTGTAGGAATGAGATTATAGTTCATATGATTGAGCGCAAATAAATAGGGAAATATTCATTGATGGGTGTAGAGTTAGAGGACTTTCAAGTGACAAGTTAAATGCCCCAACTTGGTTTATTATTTTAGGTTCTGATACGAGAATGTTTGCCCCTAGGTGGAGGGAATTGAGGGAACTCTAGATTGAGAGCTAGTATCTTCCCTAAGGTTATGATACGAGATGTTAGCCCCCAGGTGGAGGGAATTAATGGAACTCTAGAGTGAGAGATGGTATCTTCCCTACCTATTAGCCTTGAGGTGGAGAGAATCGAGGGAACTCTAGAGTGAGAGCTAGTATCTTCCCTGCCTAGCGATGCTAGCCCCCGGGTGGAGGGAATCGAGGGAACTCTAGAGTGAGAGCTGGTATCTTCCCTGCCTAGGCTCGAGATGTTAGCCCCCAGGTGGAGGGAATTAAGGGAACTCTAGAGTGACAACTCGTATCTTCTCTGCCTAGCCGATCTTCAGAACTATTCAAACTTTAAATTAGCCAATGTTCTTTATAGCATCTCTAGTAAGGGTAAAGAATATTTTTGCTCTTATTTGGCACAACACAATTTGCATACTTCCATAATAGAATTCCTATACTTATTTCTGATTTATGATAAGAAGAAATATATTTTCTTATTAAGTACTTTTCTTCTACAAAAAATTAGTTATCTTTTTAAGTTGTTATTATTTCAATAAAATATGAAAAATACCAAAAATATTTAAACATTCTTGCAAAAATCATTTTTAGTTTAAGTAATTATCTTTTTAAAAATAGAAAAACTTTCTAGAAAGTGCCTAATGCATAATCTTCCTTGTGGGTTTGATATTGNATATATATATATATATATATATATATATATATATATATTAAAAAGTTAAATTCTTATTTTTTTCAGGATCAATTTTTTAGTTTTGTTGCAAAATAAGGAAATATAAGTGAAAAATACCATCATAACTATTGTTATACTGTGCAAAAGCATTAAGTACGGGATCAAGTTTTTGGCGCCATTAACGGGGAAGAAAATTAAGTAAATTTCTATTTTTAGAAAGTCTTATTTAAACTTTAAATATTGTATCTCATTTTATATATTTTATTTTATTTTACTTTATGTTAGTGTATGCGTAGTTCAGGTTCTAAAGGACTACTGCCTTACGATTCTGAATTAGAAAGAACTATTAAAAAAATTAGAAAAACCAAAAAAATTAAAAATCTTGAGAAATCCAAAAAAATTACACAAATGGCAAACCAAAATAATCAAAATGCTGAAATTCACCAAGAGTTTAGACCTTTAAGAGATTATGTCAACCCTACTGTAGATGAACTTAATTGTAGTACTCAAAAACCTACTGTAGTTGCTAATTCATTTGAGCTTAAACCTGTTATTATCTAAATGATATCAAATAATTAGGTGGCTTATTCATTTGAGCTTAAACCTGCTATTATCCAAATGGTATCAAATAATCAGTTTAAGTGGCTAATTCATTTGAGCTTAAACCTGCTATTATCCAAATGGTATAAAATAATCAGTTTGGGGGGCATTAATTAAAGATCTACATCTTGCCAATTTTCTAGAATTGTGTGCTACATTTAAATATGATGGTGTATCAGATGATAACATCTTGTCAATTTTCTAGAATTGTGTGCTACATTTAAATATGATGGTGTATCAGATGATGACTTGCCAATTTTCTAGAATTGTGCGCTACATTTAAATACGATGGTGTATCAGATGATGCCATGATTTGAGCTTAAACCTGCTATTATCCAAATGGTATCAAATAATCAGTTTGGGGGATCACAAACTGAAGATCCAAATTTACATCTTGCAATTTTTTCAAATAATCAGTTTGGGGGATCACCAACTGAAGATCCAAATTTACATCTTGCCAATTTTTAATTGTGTGTTACATTTAAATACGATGGTGTTTCAAATGATGCCATAAAACTTAAGTTATTTCCTTTCTCACTAAGGGATAAAGCTAAGATGTGGTTGAATTCATTAGCACCTGGATCTATCAGAACTTTGAGTGATTTAACACAAAAATTCCTTGATAAATATTTTCCACCATCAAACTATGAGGCTTAGAAATGATATTACATCTTATAATCAGTTTGAAGTAGAATCTATTTATGAAGCATGAGAACTATTTAAAGAACTCTTAAGAAAGTGTCCACACCAAGCTATACCAAATTGGTTAAAAATTCAAACCTTTTATAATGGAATAATTGGTTCTCTTAGATCTATTATCAATGCCGCTGCTGGTGGTTCATTGATGTCAAAACCATTTAATGATGCTTATGCTTTAATTTGAAAGTTAGCTATCAATAATTTTCAATGGCCATATGAGAGGGTAAATCAAACGAAAGTAGCCAATATTCATAAAATATGCTTTAATTGAAGAGATGGCTACCAATAATTTTCAATGGCCTTCTGAGAAGGTGAATCCAAAGAAAGTAGCCAATATTCATGAAACTGATGCATTTGCTTGTTAGCAAATCAAGTTGCTGCAATTTCAAGGAAGTTGACCAATTTGGAATGAATTTTTCTCAATAGCAAATCAAGTTGCTGCAATTTCAAGGAAGTTAGACCAATTTGGAATGAATTTTTCTCAATCAATTTTCGGGTAAATCCTAAGAAAGTAGCCAATATTCATGAAACTGATGCATTTACCATGTTAGAAAATTAAGTTTTACAATTTAGTTAGACCAATTTGGAATGAATTTTTCTCAACCAATTTCCATGATTGAAGAGAATTCATTAAGCCAAATGGTAGACTCTCAAGCATCATTAGAAACTTTGAATTCCATAAATAATAAGCAAAATAACACATATTCCAATTATTATAACCCAGTTTGGAAGAACTATCCCAAACTTTAACTGGAATAACAATTCGGGAGGTAATAATCAACAATGGTAGAACAACTAAGGAAACCCATTGGGAAACCGGAACAACCAAGGGAGTAATAATTATAGATCTACTTATACTCTAGGTTTCAACAACAATACACAGTTTAAGGATAAGAAGTTGTCTATAGAAGAAGTGGTGTTACAAATGGGTAATCAGTTACAAAGTCGAAAAGCTATAATTAGGAATATTGAGAATCAAGTTGGGCAAATCACAAGTTCATTAAGTAATAGATCCCAAGGAACACTTCCTAGTAATATTGAATCAAAACAAAAATACCATAATAAAGCACAAGTTAAAGCCGTCAACCTAGAAGCGAAAGAGAGTTGGAAGGTAGGGTTCAAAAAGAGATTGAAGTAGAGAGAGAAGAAATTGAAGAATCAAAAGAGGACACTCCGAAAGATTTCGAAAGAACTATTTCTTTGCTGAAAATTGATTTAGGAAAACCACCACCTCCATTTCCTCAGAGACTTCGACAACAAAAGTTGTATAAGCAATTTAAAACTTTCTGGAAATATTTAAGAAGCTTACAATCAATATTCTATTTGCTGAAGCCTTAGAACAAATGCCAAGTTATGTAAAATTTATGAAGTATATTCTCAATAGAGAATGGAAGTTTGAAGATAATGAGACTGTTGCACTTAGTGAGGAGTGCAGTGCTATAATTCAGAAGAAACATTCCTAAAAAGCTCAAAAATCCTTAGCTTTACAATTCCATGTGCAATAGGAGACAGATTTTATGGGAAAGCTTTATGTGATTTAGGTGTAGGAATTAACCTTATGCCATTATCAATATTTAAAAGATTAGGATTAGTTGAAATAACCCCTACTACTGTAACTATGCAGTTAGCAGACCGTTCAATAACATATCCTAAAGGAGTTATAGGAGATTTCCTAGTGAAGGTGGATCAATTTATCTTTCCAGTCGATTTTGTTGTGCTAGATATTGAGGAAGATAAAGAGATACCTATCATTTTGGGGAGACCTTTCATAGCCACAGGAAGAGAAATGATAGATGTGCAGAAAGGGGAATTAACAATGCACGTCAATGATCAAACTATTACTTTTAACATTTCAAAATATTTGAAATACCCTACAAAAGGTAAAGATGATGAATGCTATAGAATGGATGTTATAAGATATCTGAGCAAATGCCATTTCGAGACTACTTATGAAGAAAAATTTGAAGAAAAAGATTTGGAACACGAGCAAGAAGAGGAATTACATCAATGTGTAAACATTTTTAAGGAAGATTCAAGTTATGTTCAAGAAAGTTTTGAAATTTTGGACACGATAGACAAAGATAAATCATTTTTTCCATCGATTGAAAAACCTTCAGAACTTGAGTTGAAATTATTTCTTGAACATTTAAAATATTCCTTTTAGGAGATTCCTCTACTTTACCTGTTATAATTTCCTCAAAGTTAACAAAGGAAGAAGAAGTTAAGCTGATGAAAATTCTGAAAAATTTTAAGGAAGCCCTCGGATGGACAATTGCTGATATTAAAAGAATAAGTCCTTCAATTTATGTGCATAGAATTAATCTGGAAGAAAACTACAAACCCAGGGCTGATCCACAAAAGAAATTAAATCCTGTTATGAAAGAGGTTTTTAAGAAAGAAATTTTAAAGAGGTTAGATGCTGGAATTATCTACCCTATTTCAGATAGTGCATGGGTTAGTTCAATCCATTGTGTTCCTAGGAAAGGAGGAGTTATTGCAACTGTAAATGAGCATAATGAGTTAATACCAACTAGATAACTGACAAGGTGGCGAATATGCATTGATTATAGAAAATTAAATCTTGTCACTAGGAAATATCATTTTCCACTACCCTTTCTAGATCAAATGCTGGATAGACTAGCTGGGTACAAATACTTTTATTTTCTGGATGGATACACGGGTTATCACCAAATTCAAATATCTCCTGAGGATCAAGAGAAAACAACATTTACCAGTCCTTATGACACTTTTTTGCTTTTAGAAGAACGCCCTTTGGTATATGTAATGCCCATGCTACATTTCAAAGATATATGATGTCATTTTTTTTGTGATTTAATTGAAAAAGGGATTGAAGTCTTTATGAATGACTTTTCAGAGTTTGGAACTTCATTTGACCCATGTTTAGAACATTTATCTAAAGTTCTTAAGCATTTTTGAGAAACAAATTTAGTCCTTAACTGAGAAAAATGCCAATTTATGATAATAGGAGGAATTGTATTTGGTCATCAAATATCTGAAAATGGTATGGAAGTAGATCCTGCTTAAATTCAAGTGATCGCTAATTTACCTTATCTAACAAATATCAGGGAAATTAGGAGTTTTTTTAAGACATTCTGGATTCTACAGGCGATATATTAAGTACTTTTCTAAGATTGCTAAGCCTTTATGCCATTTACTGGAGAAAGATGTAATTTTCAATTTTTATGAGGAATGCCCAAAAACTTTTAAATTATTAAAAGAAAAATTAATCAATGCACCAATTATAGTTTCACCAAATTGGGAAAAACCTTTTGAACTTATGTTTGATGCAAGTGATTATGCTATTGGAGTTGTTTCATGACAAAAATATGATAAAATTTTCAGTTATTTACTATGATGGTAAAGCTCTTAATGAAACTCAAATTAATTATACAACAACTAAAGAAGAGTTATTAGCAATAGTATATGTCTTTGATAAATTTAGATCATATTTAATTGGAACTCATTGTATAGTGCATACAGATCATTCTCCTATTAAGTACTTAATGAGAAAAAAGGATCCTAAATCGAGACTTATAAGATGGATTCTTCTTTTACAAGAATTTGATTTTGAAATAGTAGATTGAAAGGGAACTGAAAATTAAATTGCTGATCATTTGTTTAGGTTTAAATTAGAAAAATCACTTTGTTCTGAAAAAGAAATTAATGAATATTTTCTTGATAAAAATGGTTCACTATAAATGAGTGGCGTGTTCCGTGGTATGCTGACATTGTGAACCATATTGTCAGTAATCTTAAACCCTATGGAATGACATACCAACAAATGAGGAAATTTATTTCTTAAGCTAAAACTTATTTTTTGGATGACCCATATTTATCTAAACAAGGAAAGGATTTGATCATTCATTCCATTAGAAGAAACTTATGAAATTTTCCAAAAATGTCATGATTATGATTTTGGGGGACATTTTGGTGTTGATAAAACAACATACAAAATTCTACAATTTGGATTTTATTGGCCTACAATATTTAGAGATGTTAATGCTTATATCAAAACTTGTGATAGATGTCAAAGAGTAGGCAATATTTATAGAAGAAATGAGATGCCCCTCAATTATATGCTAGAAGTTGAAATATTTGATGTTTGGTGCTTAAATTTCATGGGACAATTTATACCATCTTTCAAAAATTTATATATTCTGATAGCAGTGGACTATGTATCCAAATGGATAGAAGTTGTTGCTTTACCTCGATTTGATGCTCAATGTGTTGCAAAATTTTTGAAAACGAACATATTTTGTAGATTTGGGATGCCGAGAGTTATCATACCGATGGGGAAGTCATTTCAAAAATGCCATTATGGAGAAGTTATTAAAGAAATTTCATATAAATCATAGAATTGCTACTGCTTATCATCCTCAGAGAAGTGGTTTGGCTGAATCATCCAATAAGAAAATTAAAAAAATTATGGAAAAATCTGTGAATCCAACAAAAAAGGTTGGTCAGTCAAACTTGAATATGCTTTGTGGGCTTATAGAACTGCATATAAAACTTATATAAGAATGTCCCCATATAGGCTAATATTTGGGAAAGCTTGCCACTTACCAGTTGAACTTGAGCATAAAGCATATTGGGCTATTAAAGAGTTCACTTATAATTTAAAAGATGTTGGTGAGAAAATATTGTTACAATTAAATGGGCTTGAAGAGATAATGAATGAATCTTATGAGAGTGCTAAGATTTATAAAGAAAAGATGAAAATGTGGCATGATTAAAAGAGTCTTACTAAAAATTTTCAGCCAGGGCAACAAGTTTTGCTATATAATGCAAGGTTAAGATTATTTCCAGTTAAACTTAAGTCAAGGTGGATGAGCCCATTTGTTGAGATTAAAGTTTATCCTTATGGAGTTATGAATATTAAAGATCCTAATTCTGAGAAAATTTTTAAGGTGAATGGACATAAACTGAAACCTTATTTTATAGGGGATCAACATAAATATAATGATGAAATGATGTTGGGTCAACCAGAATGAGCACAGGTTACGTCGGGCTGATGACATAAAATCAAGCACTTTGTGGGAGGCAACCCATAGTTATCAGTGAATTTTTTCTTTAATTGTTGTTTTGAGTCCGATTAAGAAATTTGGGGTAGTGTATTTGAGTTTATTATGTGTTAGTAATGATTTTTAAACTTTATTTAGTGACCTAGATATGTTAGAATGAGAATTTGGAAATTAAGTTGACTGGTGCAAAAATGTGCACTCGTGCTTAAGCGCCGAAATTTAATCACATGTGCAAATTTCAATTTCTAGAAGGTGTAACTGAAAGTTAGTTGGAATAAACGTGTCTTGGTAGTTTCTAGTCATGCGTAGAAGTTATGAGGGGGAACTAGGTCTATAAATAGAAGGGGTTTGTGAAGGAATTTCACCCCGGATTATTTTTATCCTTAAAAGTCTAAGAAGGAGAGAGATTTAGAGAAAATGTCTTCATGGGAGATGGATTTGAAGAAGAAGGAAGAAGCCATGAGGAAGAAGTTTATTAGTCAAAGTGCACACGAGATGTATAACAATTTCTTAGCCATTAGTATTGAAGGGATATCGGAGAAGATCAACCAGATAGAGAATACTATATCTGTATTAGAGACTAAGGTGCTTGAATTGCATGCTCATCTAGAACATTTTGGGTGGTAACTTAAGATGCAATTCAGCCATACCAGTTATGTAGAGGAAGCAGATAAGGTGATCTTCCTTAAGCAAAAGTGGATCGAAGATGATAGTATTAGAGCTCATCACCACCATACATTTTATCAACTCTATATTCCTGGAGAGACTACTAAGAGACAAGAATTCATTTCTTCTAATGAAGAGTGGCATTAAGTTAAGTGTTAGGAATTGTGTGTTTGGAGTCATGTTTTTAAGTGTGTTAGTGTTTATGTCTTGTGTTTAGTGTTTGTGTCACTTACGTGTTTAATTGTAAATGTGTGTTAAGTGTTTTGTAATTAGGAAAATTTTCTCATCCATGACAAATTGGACAGAGAACTAAGTGTTAAATGTGTTGGTACTTGTTTGTGAATTGATATAAGTTTATTTTTGTAAAAATTTGTGTTATTTTTAGCCTCGAATTGAATTAATTATTGTGGAGAATTTTTGAGAGAGAAGGGAGTTATAGAAAGTAAAAATAGTCATTTAAGTGCTATGAGACCATTTAGGAGTGGTTTACTTAGGTTAATAGTGTATTTTACTTTGATTTAAAAATTTTGAAAATTGTGCACTGGCGCCTAAGCGCCACATCTCGTGCTTAAGTGCGAGCAAACCCGAGAGGCAGGTGCCTAAGTGCCACTTACCCGTGTTTAAGTGTCGGTTCACAAAAACCGGTTCGCGAATGGTTAAAAGTGAATTTTTGGTCTGAAAATGCCATTTTTATTGCGTCCTATCATCTTCCCCAACTTGAGTTTGCGATTTTGGGATAGGGCAAGTGAAATTTGGAGATTTCTTGGTGGAATCAAGTGAGATTTGCTAGATCCAAGTTCCTTGAGGCAAGAGCTTTACTTTTATGCAAAAATTTTGGATTTTCGAGTGAGATTTGCTAGATCAAAGTTCCTTAAGGTAAGAGCTTTACTTCTATGCAAAAATTTTAGATTTTCACTATTTTTAAGCACATTTGGAAGATTTTGAAAATTTACTATTCATGGTGAAAAGTGAAGAAAAATCTATGAAAATTGCTTCGGAAGTTTATTTTAGTGATTTAAACTTGATTTTTAAAGTTATTTTTGGAATTTATCAAATTTGTAGGCTGAAAAGAAGTAAAGGAAAGACACATTTAATTTGAGCAAATTGGTCAGTTCAAAAGCTCAGGATCGATATAGTGACGCTCTACAGTCACAAAAATTGATTCAAGAGTGATGTTTTAAGAGTCAAAGTGGAGAAGTTGAAGAACCTATAGTCTGCAGACAGTGGGGACAGTTCTGTTGCTTCTCTGCTATTGCTGTAATTTCTATTGTAAGGGAGTTTTATGAAGATCTCCCAGAGGCTGAGGACGATCGAGTTATGGTTTGAGGGAAGTTGGTACCTTTTACTCTAGAGGTAATCAACTTATTTTACCATTTACTACAGGATACTTTATATTTTTATGCAAATTATATTCCTACTTAAGCGAAGTTAGACGAGATTATTTCATACTTGACTATTGGGAGAGGAATTTAGAAGATTATCAATGAGAGGAGAGTAAATTTCCCAACTTCAGAGTTATGTGAAACTTCAAAGGACTTGCACTATTTCATTTCTGCTCGTCTACTTCCGACCAATCATCTCAATGAAGTGTCCAGAGAGAGCAATGTTGAATTATTGTATTCAGGAGGGAAAGCCCATCAACATAGGGGCTTTGATCTATTACACTATCATCAGTTCAGCTGCTACTGTTGCTACTGCAAGTATGAGATTTGCTTCCTTGATATTTTCTTTATGCGAGCAGGTTGGAGTAAAGTATGATAGTTGGGATGAAGTTATGTTATCTCTAAAGCCCATCATAAAGGTGAATGTGAAGACTTATTCTAGGCATTTGATTTTTGGCTGGAGAGGAAGATTTTCCAAAAGCTATGGAATGGAAATCTCTGCTGCATCTACCTCTGTTGCTTCTTCATCTTAAGCATCTACTTCACTTGCTTCTACATCTAAAGGTGAATCTACTAAGACTCAGGATGAGTTTTTACAAAAGATGATGGATAATATCAATTTTATCGTTGATAAGGTACAAAATTTAGACCCTTTTGTAGATCATACTAATAGTTATAATAGAAGTAAAAGTGATTATGAAGAGAAATTCCACTCATCTTTGGAGAGCCTGATTAGAGGTGAACCAGGAGTGCAATTTCCTCCACATCCTAGATATCCTGATTATGAGTCTGCAGAAAAATGGTACAGTGGTGATTCTGAGGATGAAGAGTAGAGCTGAGAGATTAATTTTTTGTTTGTAATATGATATGAACTATGTGGTCTGAGCTTGCTACATTTGCATTTGTGTGTTGTTTTGGACTGTTATGTTTTATTATTATTTTGACATTTATTGTAGTTAATATTTTATTTTTAAATTTTAGGGTAGTAACTGTTGTTTTGTGTTTTGTATTGTGATTTAGTTAGTTTAGAACTTAACTTAATCTCTTATCTGTTATAAAGTAAAAAATCTTGCTAGCTTATATCTTAAACTTGACATTCAGAAACTTCTTCCCTTTTCTTTTCTTTTATCATGTTTGCAAGTTTGTCTTTATGTTAAGATTTTGATGTCAGTAGTGTGTATGTTTGCTTTTATGTTTATACCCACTATTTAGAAGTTTATTTGAATCTCTACATTTTAAAGTAAAATGAAAATATAGAAAATTTGATCAAAAAATTAATTTTATTCCTATTTTTAGTTTTATACTTGTATCATTGAGGTTTAAAATTCTTGTTAGCATGTTATTTATAAATTTTCATTCTTGCTTACATATATCTAATGCTAAACTGTTTAATTTGTTAAAAATTTAAGTTTGGGGGATAAAAAATATTTTCAAAACTGGAATTTTATTTGTTCTCAAATGTACTACAAGTGAATTTGATTTTAAAAGAAAAATTGATTATGTGTATGAAGTTATATTAGGGAAGTAAAATTTGATTTTAGAAATGAGTAAGAAAATTTACTTAAAATTTTAAGTAAACAAGAAAAACTTTAAGTTAAAAATTTTTAGTATAGAAAATGATAATATAAGTGACTATCTTTAGTAAGAAAAATTGTATTTTTGAAAAATTAGATAATTTAGACTTTTATTTTTAATACTTAAATTACTTTTATTAAAATGATTTTCAAAACTATTATTATATTTATAAATAAAAGTTTTATATCAAGACTTTAATTTAGGAAAGGAAAAGTGAAATTCAAAATCATTAAAGGCCTATCCAGATATAGTAATCCTTGCCTGAAAAAGAAAAAGAAAAAGAAAAGAAAAAAAAATAAAAGAAAAGGAAGAGAAAAGAAAATAAAAGAAATGTAAGGGAGGAGAAGCTTGAGGATTAGTGCCTAATAAAAAATTGGTTCTATATTTGATCTTTTTAAAGTATAAGTCTTGATAAAAATCTTAAGCTTTTAAATATAATATAGTAAGTAAAATTATTTTTAATAAAAATTTTTCAATAGAGAAAATAAAAGAACAAAAATCTAAATTTAGAGAACTTACAATATTACTGAATTAAATAGAAACTCATATTTTCATTGTTCTTAACATTAAAAATTTTCAAACTTTAAGTTTGTCTCATTTACTAATTATTTTTTCTAAATTGGACTACTATATTTTTAAATCTAAATTTTAGTAACTCCTAAACAAACTCATTTACATATCATACAAGGTTATATTTCTAAATTAAAATTTTAGTAACTCCTAAAGAAACTCATATACATATCATACTTATTTGGTTTTTAAAGATTAGTGTCACTTGAGTTTGATATACCGTGTCACAGAGGACAAGTAACATTTTAAGTTTGGGGGATTTTGATACACCTAAAATATATAATGTTTTTAGACACATTTTTATATCTATTTTTGAGATATTGCGCTTTAATGGAAGGTATTTTTGTGTTTTTATTGAAGATACAAGTAAAAATGGAAAAAATGCTTAAAGGTAGGAAAAAGGATCAAATTTGGAGCAAAAAGGTGAAAAATTGTGCAAAAGAGTTTTGGCGCCTAAGCACCATATCCGGTGCTTAAGCACCGGTTAAACAGAGATGGCCGCGCCTAAGCGTCGAGGCCCCACGCTTAAGCACTAGTGGCAGTTACTAGATGAGTAAAATTAGTTTTCATGAATTTCAAAGAGGTTTTTGAGGCACCCATTGGCTTAATATGTGGTTCAAACTACCATGGACGAAAATTATCATGAAAGGTTGCGTCTCTTGGGCAAATACATCGAATTAAAAAAAATTTTGAAGAGATCCCAAGTCAACTCTTTGAAAACTATAGAAGAAAGAAGAGAGGACTTAGAAAAGAGACTTGAAAATATTGACAAGTTTTGAAAGTTCTTCTTTGGTGAGTTAGTCGGAGAGATTTTCAGGAACCACTTTTTATTTACTTTATCTTTTTTGTTATTTTATTTTGAGTGATTGTAAAAGAGAAGAGATTCAAAGGAATTTTAAGATTTTGGTGGAGGACTTGAGATCAGTTTTTATCTTTTTTTTGTAGACTACTTTTCGTTTTAATCGAGATTTGTTGTTGGTTTAATAACAATTTCTTCTTTTAAACTAAAGTGGGGTTTTGTTTTCTCTATGGATTCTGAGTAGTTTTCTTTTTCTTTATTCTTAAAATGATAAGTAATTAAGTTTTGGATAGAAGTTGTGGAGAGCATTGATCTTTAATATTGGAAGAAGTTGTGATGATTTTAATCCATGCACTTCATTTACTTCTTGATTTGACAGATCCAGATGTTAAAATTTGTTGTGAGAACATTGTTGACCTCATTTTTGGTTGAGATTTAGTTTTCCTCTTTAGTTAAATAATATTAGTATTGTTGACCTCAATTTTGGTTGAGGTTTAGTTTCTCCTCTTTAATAGCCTAGACTGACAAAATGAGTGATGCCCTCATTTTTGGTTGAGGTTTAGTTTTTCCTCTTTAATAGCCTAGGTTCTAGCCATAAATGACTTTTCTTATTGACTATTCCTAGAAAACTAGACATGGAACCCTCACCATTAGAAATTCTATTTTTCCTGTTGACTATTCCTAGAAAACTAGACTTGGAACCCTCACCATTAGAAATTCTACCCTTTTCTTTACTCAACCTAAAGTTCCACATGTTGGTCTCAACCTCTAAGTACTTAGTAGGTGGGTTCACAGTGGGGGAAACTCAGGGTGAGTCACCCTTAGGATTGCTGGACCTTAGGGTTGACCTTGGGTGTTGGTTTGGAGCTAAGGAACTCACTACACTTATCTGCACTCACAATCACTCACAACCCTGAACTCAAATTTCTAGCCTAGATCCCTTGATCTTTTGGGAAACTCATGTAGATGGTCCCCTAAACTACTAGCCCTAGGGCTATGGTTTATCTAAGACCACTATGTAGAGGACCCAAAATGGGGTTTCCTTTGGTCCATGGCTTATTGGTGATGATTGGTACCTCAACTCTACCAAAATACCCATCTTGGCCTTTTACCCCTAAAACACCCCCTAATTACCATAATACCCCTCCATAGCTCAAATTCCTAAAAATTCCAAAAATTCCCAAAAAATTGCAATAAATCCTAAATATTCCCAATTTCATTTCTCTCAACTGTTACATGACCCAATTTGGCTAATTTGATAATCTTTAACAAAGATCTCAAAATTGTCCTTTAAAGACCCAAATTTCCCCAAATCCAACTCAAATGTCCATAAATTTGATCTTAATTGAGCCCAATTCCAATCTTAAACTCAAATTAACTTTTGATATGACCAAACTAAACCAAATCCAAGCTCAATTGATCCATGATTTCAGCCCAATTTTGATTTGGGTCAAAACCCCAATTTTGACCATATGACTTAATCTCACCAAATTGAACCCATAGCCTAGTCAATTGGCCTCAATTAATATTTCAAAATCTGTATAACATTCCTATATATCAAAATCAACCATTAATTGGCCTTGTTGAAGCCTCAAATCCATTTGATTTTGGCCTAAATACAAAATTCCCAAATTTAGCCCCAAATTGGCTAAGTCCCCAAATTTCACCCAATTGATTGCCTTAACCTCCAAATTGGCATCCAATTCATGTTGGAAACTCTTCATGAGGTCCCTATTGACCATTTACAATAATCAATTTGGTCTTAGCCGAAGACTAACCCAAGCTAGACCCAAGCCTAGCCCAACATGACCAAATTGATTAAAGTTCAAAATTCCTTCAAATTGACCTTTCAATTGGACTCAAAACCATTTCCATCCTTCACCAAAGTTGTTCTTTGTGATCATCTACACCAAATACAATAATCAATTAAGCCAATTGACATGGCTAACCTAGCCCATACCCAAGTTTTGGTCATTTGCACCCACTTGGACCCATGCACTACATGTGACCTAACCACCCTAAAGCCACCAAATTAACTCCACCACAGCCATTAGTTGGACCTAGTGACCAGTCCAAACACCATGAAACCACCTAAATGAAGCCATGGACCAAAGGTCCCCCAAATTAAGGGATCTTTTTTCCAAAAATGCGCATGCTTAAGATATCTTTGCCAAATCCAAGCACATTTGCATTAAATTGCTGTGATGGATTCCTCTGGGTTCCCTGAGCTCCTAGCCACCTCCCTCTGGCCGGTCGGCCAGCCTAG
>JXCR01144304.1:74454-85678 GCA_002079205.1 Phalaenopsis hybrid cultivar | reverse complement strand
TATATATATATATATATATATATATATATATATATATATATATATATATATATATATATATATATATATATATATATATATATATATATATATATATATATATATATATATATATATATATATATATATATATATATAACATGTGATCGGTGTCAGAGAGTAGGTAGTATTTTAAAAAGAAATGGAATTCCTGTAAATTTTTCATTATTGCATTTGCATGAGCTTGAAAAATTTAGGAATGAATCTTACGATAATGCGAGGATCTATAAGAAAAAAATGAAAAAATGACATGATTGGAAAAAAATAAAAAGAGAATTTGAACATGGACAAAAAGTTTTATTATACAATACGAGATTGAAATTATTTCTTAGAAAATTAAAGTTTATGTGAAAAGGGCCAATCAGGTTATAAAAGTCTATCCCTATGGAATAATTAATATTCAAGACCCCAAGACTGGAAAAATATTTAAAGTTAATAGAAATAGATTGAAACCATATTTTGATGGTCAAAGACCTGATTTTAAAGAAATTATACTATTGGGTCACCCAGAATGAGACTGGGAATATCGGGCTAACGACATTAAACCAAGTGCTTTGTGGGAGACAACCCATATGAATGTTATTTAGTTTGCTTTTAAGTTTTTTGTGTTTGAAATATTTTACATATTTATGTTTATGTCTTTATGAAGTCTGTGTATTTGGGAAAAATATTTAGAAACATCTTTATTTGCCAAATTTTATGGAAAAATTGTGAATTTATTGGATCGAAATCAAAATACTGGTGTTTTTGGAACTGGCACATGATGCGCAGAATTCTAGAGAGCTGGCGCATGATGCGTTGTAGTGACAAAAATAACTTAAACATTTCAAAAGGAGGTTTTTGGCAATTTCTTCTCCTTATAACTGCTAAAATTCGAATCTTAAGTCTATTTTAAGGGGGAAAACGAGGGAAAAGCCACTAGATTTCAAATCTAATGGCTTCCCACCCCAAAAATACTGTGATTTTTGGAGTATTTACTTGGGAAGAATTGTGAGATAAATTGTATCTTTTATTTCTTTTATTTTGTAAACTTATTTTATATATGAAATCCATGTTTTATCATATCCTTCTCATGAATTTTGAGTAGTCATCTTTATCCTTCTCCCTACTTTGTGATATTGTTTTGTGAAAAATTGATTTTGTTTTCTATGGTTTTAAATGTCAATAAATTGTGATGATTTGAACTACAATCTTCTATTACTTTTTGATTTGACCAATTGAAATGTTAAAACATGTTCAAAAACATATGTTCTGAAAAGGGTTATGATTTCTACAATAGAGAGAGAATCACATTTGATTTCATGGGAGTGCATGTCATCCATGGAATTGAGTGCAAAGAAATAGATAAATATACTTTATTGAATGCAGAATTAAAGATTTTAAGAGGACAGATTAAAATCCCTAATTTGGTCCAGTTGATTGGAACTAATGCAAGATTGTTAGGCCTCAGGGGAGGGAGTAGTGGGCGCTCTAGAGTGGTAGCCGGTATCCTTCCAGCATAACCATGGAATTAGTGACCAAACTTTGGATTAGTTAATGTTCTTTATAGCACTTGGAAGAGGGTAAAGAATAAGATTGCTCCTTATTAACACAAAACAAATTATATATATTTTTTTAAATGATTTTAATTTCTTCACAATCTATATACTCATTGTAAAGGGGAAGGATGCTTTTTTAAATTTGAATCTTCTGTCAACAAAAACTTTGTTTAGTTTTCATAATTTTACTTTTGAAAGTTTAATTTTTAGTTAGTTAACTCTATCTTTCAACTACATTTTATGTAACATTCACTTTAGTAGTTAATATTCAAATTACGCACTTTACTTTTATCTTTTATTTTTTTAAATTATAAAATGATTTTAAGGATTTACTTATTCCAATTCCCCTGTGGGATCAATATTTAGGACTCCATTAAAGCCCTTTATTACTTAAGCGATATGTATACTTGCGTTGATTTTAAAGGTGATTTGGCAGTTTAAAAAGAATTTTAAAGATAAACTATTTTCATAAAAGATATTTTTGTTGGGATTATATTGGATATTTATTGTTATATCTAACATGAGTATTTTGTAAAATTTAAAAATATTTGTAAAATTTAAACACTAAATCTACCCGCATTAGCAAGCACACCGCGCGTGTTGGCGTTGTCCGACGAGATCAACAAAATCAAAATAGAACGAAGAATAGAATTGAGAGATCATTTTTTCTAATAGGGAATTAGCAAGTGAACACTCAATCAAAATTGAGAATTCAAAAATCTCACCGGGGATTCGAAGGAAAGGAATTTCAAAAAAGACCACGACGATCACGATGAAGATTCAATTTCAATTAGATTATTAGAAAAGTTTTACTTTGATGGCAATGGTTTGGGAGGATGGGAATCAGCATTTAGGTACTGACACCGAGATGAGAATTAAAATTTAGGTATCAACTCCAGAAAGAGAATCAGATGCCTCACTCCATTTAAGGTGGTCTCATACCGATCTCAAAAGATGAGAATAGGATGCCTTACTCCATTTAAGGTGGTCTTAAACCTATCTCAAAGATTTGGGTAGATAATCAGATGACTTAATCCTTTGAACGTGATCTTAAACCAGTCTCAAAGGATGAGAATATGATGCCTTACTCCATTTAAGGTGGTCTTATTCCTATCTTAAATTATTGTGAATAAGATGCCTTACTCCATTTGTAGAGAATCATATGCCTTACTCCATTTAAGGTAGTCTTAAATCAATCTTGAAAGATGAGAATAAGATGCCTTACTCCATTTAAGGTGGTCTTAAACCTATCTATAAGATATGTGTAGAGAATCAGATGCCTTACTCCATTTAAGGTGATCTTAAACTTATCTCAAAAGATGAGAATAGGATGCCTTACTCCATTCAAGGTGGTCTTAAACCTATCTCAAAGGTTTGAGAATAGGATGCCTTACTCCCTTTAAGGTGGTCTTAAACCTATCTTGAAGATTTGAGAATAGGAAGCCTTACTTCATTTAAGGTGGCCTTAAACCTATCTTGAAGATTTGTCACATTAGGGAGGAAAGCGCAAGGACTCACATCTAACCTAAGAGATTACGGAAAGACCAAATCAAGAAGGAAAGCACAAGGACATATACCTAACTCAAGAGCTGATCAGAAACATATCACTACAATAACAAATAAAGCTCAAGAACTCACATATAAACCAAAGGGTAGCGAGAAAATATATTTGTCATGCTAAGAAGAAAAGCTCTGGGACTCATATCTAACCTAAATGATGACAAGGAAAATATCTGCTACGTTGGGGAGGAAAGTGTTGGGACTCACATACAACCCAAGTGGTAGCAAAAAAATATATCTGTCACACTAGGAAAGAAAGCTATGGGACTCATATCCAACCTAAATTATGATAAGGAAAATATCTACTATGTTGGAGAGGAAAGCGCTGGGACTCATATCTAACCCAAGAGGTAGCAAAAAAATTATCTATCACGCTAGGAAGGAAAGCTCTGGGACTCATATCCAACCTAAATTGTATAAAAGAAATATTTACCACATTGTGGAGGAAAAAGCTGGGACTCACATCCAACCCAAGAGGTAGTATGAAAATATACTGTCAAACTCAGAAGAAAAGCTCTGAGACTCATATCCAAGCCAAATGGTGATGAGAAAAATATCTGCTACGTTGGGGAGGAAAGCGCTAGGACTCATATCTAACCCAAAAATTAGCGGGAAAATATATCTTTCATGCAAGGAAGGAAAGCTCGGGGACTCAAATCAAACCTAAATGGTGATAAGGAAAATATCTACTATGTTGGGGAGGAAAGCACTGGGACTCACATCCAACCCAAGAGGTAGCGAGAAAATATATCTGTCACGCTAGGAAGGAAAGCTCTGGGAGTCATATCAAACCAAAATGGTGATGAGGAAAATATCTTCTACGTTGGGGAGGAAAGCACTGAGACTCATATCTAACCCAAAAGGTAGCAATAAAATATATCTGTCACGCTAGGAAGGAAAGCTCTGGGACTCATATCCAACCAAAATGGTGATAATGAAAATATCAGATACATTGGGGAGAAAAGCGCTGAGAATCACATCCAACCCAAGAGGTAGTGAGAAAATATATCTGTCACGCTAAGAAGGAAAGCTCTGGGATTCATATCTAACCTAAATGGTGATAAGGGAAATATCTGCTATGTTGGGGAGGAAAGTGCTGGGACTCACATTCAGTCCAAGAGGTAGCGGAAAAATATATCTAATCTCGGTACTGACCCCGAGAACAACATGAAAATAATGTAGAGAATTTTTGGTGTTAAACTCATAGATATGTGACTTGTGAGGATTGACATTGGTAAGAAAAATTTTTAAGATTTTTTGCAAAGTGTGAAACTCTGGGGGACTGTGAAGAAATTGGTGCAGACAAGGACAGTTGTACTACACAAACAAAGATTAAGAAACCTCAAACTCGAGAGGAACAAACTCAACAAAATTTATCATTCTTAAAATGTAGCTGAAAGACAAAATTAACTAAAATAAATTCTAAAATTTCAAAAGTAAACTTACAAAAACTAATTTTTTTGTGAAGAAAAGTTCAAACTTAAGAAATCATCCTTCCCCTTTACAATGATTATATAGATCGTGAAGAAATTAAAATCATTTGAAAAATGTACATAAAAACTGTTTGGTACCAAATAGGAGCAATCGTATTTGTTACCCTCTTCCATGTGTATAAAGAACATTGACTAATCCAGAGTTTGGTCCCTAATTCCATGGTTTGCTGGGAGGATATTGGCTGCCAGTCCAGAGCTCCCACTACTCTCTCACCTAAGGGCTAACAATGTTGCATCAGTTTCCAATAAACTAGAATAAATTGGGGATTTTAATCTATCACCTTAAAATCTACAATTTTACATCCAACAAAGTATATTTCCCTTTTTATATCACCCAACTTAATGGATGACATACTCTCCCATGAAATTAAATGTGATTCTTCCCATGTTGTAGACATCATAGCTCTTTTGGAAAAAAAGTTTCTCAACACATTTTAATATTTCAATTAGTCAGATCAAAAAATAAATGAAGATTGGAGTTCAAATCATCACAAGGTATTGACATTTAAAATAAAATGAAATCAATTCTTCATAAAATCATTTGTCAAAGTAGGGAGAAGGATAAAGAAAACTACTCAGAATTCATGAGAAGGATACGATAAGACACGTATTTCATATATAAAAACAAGTTTACAAAACAAAAGAAATTAAAGACACAACTTATCTCATAATAGTTCCCAAGTAAATCTCTAAAAGTTCTCTTCAATTATTTCTCTCTTTACAAGCACTCTCAGTTATTAGAAGTGTAATGAAGAAGAAATCTCTCACATTCCCTCTCCTCTTACAATCCTTGAAGAAAATCTCCAAGTTCTTAACCTATTTCTCTTTATCTCTATCTCTTCTTTTGGCCCCCCTTCACACACCTAACCAAAAAACCTCCTCAAACCCTAGACTTCCCTTGCTTTTATAAAAGGTTTCCTCCCTCCAAAAAGAATTCAAAATTCACTGCAAAATTTTATCCAAAAGTCAACTCTTTTGATATCAAAAAACATGTCCATTGACTCAAGAGACGTATCCCTTCATAAGAAAACCTTTCAAAGTGTCTAGATACATTGAATCACTCCAAGAGGTGTTTAGAACAAGTGTCCCTTTGAAAATTTGGGCAAAATTTATCTTGAACCGCCTTAATCAACAAAAAGTTATCTCTAGAAAATCTTGCACCAGCTCTCTGTCAAATACCGCATCTGGCGCCAATCTTGCACCAGTTTGCTGAAGCTCATGTTGTTCTGGGTTTTGGCTCATCTGGCGCTAATCCAGCATATCTTTCCCCAATTCTCTGTATGTTGGCACATCTTGCGCCAATCTGGCGCATCTTGCGTAAGAATCCTAAAATTTGTTGTTTTGGCACCAAATTTTGTCCTTTTGGCTTCTTTTGCTCCAAATACCTAAAATTGATATACCTGCAACAGAAGCATGAAAAAACCCTTTTTTAAAGTGCAATATCACAAAAAATAAGCATAAAATATATACTTAAAAATACATATTTTTTTTGGTGTATCAGGTATGTTAACCTGGAACCATAAAATCTTCAATTCTGTGCTCATCAAAGTATATTTCCATATTTATTTGCATGCAATCTCATGGACTAAATTTTCACCCATGAAATTGAATGTAACTCTTACCTTTTTGTAGAAAGAATGGCCCTTTTGGAGAAAATCAGAGTTCTAATCATCACAATTTATTGACCTTCAAAACCTAATATAATAAAAGTAATTCTTCACAAAACCATATCTCATTGCAGGGAGAAAGATAAAGAAGACAACTCATAATTCATGAAAAGAACATGATAAAACATAGATTTTATATATAAAAACAAGTATACAAAATAAATAATGGAAAGAACACAACTTATCTAACACTCTTTCTCAAGTAAATCCCTTAAAGTTCCCGTTAAGAACTTTCTCTCTTTACAATCACACTCAATTCTCTCTTAGAAATGTGATGAAGAAGAATTTTGTCACCTTCCCTCTCCTCTTAAAACTATAGAAGACAGTCCTCTTTTCTTTCAAGCCTTCTCTCTCACACCAACTCTCTCTTCAAACCTCTCACCCCTCTCTTCTATAAACTCTTCCATCCCTTTTAAATTAGGGCCAGCTTTCATTTCAAGAGAATTCAAAGTTCCCTCCTTTCTTCCTAAAAGGCACACATCTTCGCATAAATAGACAAGTACCTTCATTTGAGAGCCTTTCCAAAGTATCTAGATGCAATGAATCACTCCATGGGGTATTTGGGTACTTTGGAGCTTTGAGAAATCGCTCAAAAATAGTCGTTAACCAACTTACTCTGTCTTATTTCGTCTTTGGTTCCTCAGGCGCCAACCTACTGAAGTTTGCATTGTTCTATATTATGGCACCTCTAGCACCAATTCTGGCATTTCTGGCACTGCTTCTCTGTAAAATGACACATATGGTGCCTATGGTACGATCGCTCTAAAAAATGGAGCCTCTGGTGCCCTGATGCTGAAATGCTCCATTTTGACTCCATTTTTTTTCCTTTTTGCTCCAATTTCTTAAAATTGATATACCTGTGATAAAATATGAAAATACTGTTCTTTAAAGTGTAATATCAACAAAATTAAGCATAAAATGAATACATAAAATTTCACATTATTTTGGTGTGTCACTAGTCCCCAAGTTAACTTCTCTTAGCTCATCGATTATTAAGTTAATTTCTTCTTCAAAATTTGGTGTAGCATGCTCAACAAGAGAATTTTCAAGGTCTTCTAAAGCTTAGAAGCAATCTTCATCAGACTCATCAGTAATAACCTGACAAAATTCTGTATCATCCACTAGCCCTATCGTGTTAAAACCTAGACCTTCGTTTGAAATGAATGATCAACTTATATACTCTATAATTTGTAGGAAAGGTGCAACTGGTCTTCTTACCACTACTTAGGTACGACATCATGTTGAATCAATCTTTGGACATAAGGATAATACCACCTAAAAGGCAATTTCATTACATATCTTTCAAAATTGGAAGAAGAAGCACCACGGTAGAGCTTGACTGGTTTGACATTAACACCATGTACCTCCTTGACCACCAAGCCCTTGACCTTATTAGAATGGATCAGGGTCTGGGTCACAACCTGTATATAGTTGTTAATCCTCTCATATATGGATCTGTGATCTTCATTCTTTTCATCTTCTAGAGAAATGTCGAACTGGAGCTTTACAGGATTTCTCGTCATTGATTCTTTCTTGATTTCTTCTTCCTTAAAAATCTCTTTCTGATCAATATTGATCATCAGATTATTTTGTCCAATGATCCCATCATTTCTTTCTCAATCTTATCCCCAGTCTCGACCTCGGTTCCGAGATCTAGAGAAACCTTCACCATCTCGCCGCAAGCGAGTGGTGAGGGACTGCTAAACTAGAATCAGATGTTCTTCATCTTGTGTCTATTTTGGCTCTTTTATTTTGATTGGTGTGGAGTTTTTGGAGAAAGCTGTCTTCCTTGAAGGAGTATGGTAATAGACATCTTCATGGATTCCTACTTCATGCATAGAAAACTATTATAAATCTCCTTTAATGCACCATTCTTGACCACCTTCATAGTTCCTTATACTTTGGTGTAGAGACAACCGAACCATCTGGTACTCGTGGATCCAGGGTCGACCCAGTAGGGCATTGAATGATGTTTCAAAATTTGTTATATGAAATTTTATAGTTGTCCTAGCCAGATCACCAATCACTATAGGTAGTGTTATTGATCCAATAGCTCTTTCTCCTCTCTGAGATGTCAGTCATGAATTTCCAGTTATGCTAAAATTGGTATGTTCATCACATTTATTGAAGCTCCTATATCAACTAACACCCTGGAGACTATAAATCTTCCAATGATGATTGAAATATACAAAGGTCGGTTATGATCTGCTGTATCGAGCAACAAGTCTTTGTCCGTGATGGTAACACCATACTATTCTCTAAACGAGCACACTTCATCCAAGGAGTTATTAGCCAATTGAGCTAAGCAAACCTTTTAGTTGAGTAAGGCCCTAAGCAGAGCTTCCCTCAACTTCTTTAATATAATCAGAGTGTTGTAGATGCTTAATTTGGTAGGTAATTTTCAAAGATGGGCTAACACTTTGTACTCCACATTTTTTTTACAGGTTTCCTTAACTCCTTCCAAAATAAGCATTTTTTTTGCTAGTAGTGTAGGCTCTCCTTCAACAACCATCTAAGTTTCATTGTATTTTGAACCCATTCTTGGGGGTAAAACTTTTCTGCTTCTTAAGTTGATATTTGTTATTTCCTCTATATTTTGTGGTGAATCTGCGGGTGTCTTCATTTAAGCTAGAATAACTGACTCTTCTTGAGTTGCTTCAGAGTCTGAGGGTTCAAGTTAAATTTTGATAGGTGGTCCCCAGAATTTGCAGAGGAGTATGTCACTTCCAAATTTATTATAACCATCCTTGACGGTACCCTCCTCCTTATAGCGAACACTAAGGTTTTGTACAATTTGAGAATTTCTATTTAAAATAAATATCAAGTTCCAAATTAGGTTGGTTGTCATTAGCCACATTATTGCTAGAAATAGTCAAATTGTAGCCAATTTCAGAACTCTTATCATTGTAGTACTCTGCGGGGCAAACATATAGTCATATAGAGTGAGAGGTTCGAGGGATTTCTCCCCCAAATTAGAAACAATTATCCAAGGAAAGGCAAGCCCTAGTCTACTCTTTGGGTCTTCAGTCTCCTTTTCCTTCATGGTCTTCTTCATCTTCTTCTTTTGAAGCTACATCTCAACTATAATTGATAGTGATGGCTTAGCAGGTCTCGAACTCTGAATTGAATCATACAACAAAGCTGTCTAAATCTGATGTAGCATCTTCTTTGAGGATTTTGTCCATATTGTACTCAATCCATCATCAATTGCATAAGAGTCAATATGAACAATAGGATTGATTGAAATGACATTAACATAACCTCTTTTAGGTTCTTTCAAGTACTCTTTCAAAATTGTATTGTTCCCTTCCTTGAGGTTGGTCTTGAGCCAATTCTTGAAAGTAAAGTAACCCTCTATTGTATGCCAAAGCATCCTGTGATAAGGCAATACAAAGGATGATCCTTCTTGTCCACCTCCTCTGACCTCTTGAGCTCTGGTAAATAAAAATCAGACATCTTAATCAAGCCGTGGAACATCTTACCAACTGCTTTATTCATAGAAAGATTGACCTTTCTCAGGTTCTCTCGCAAGGTGTGTTTTCTCTCTGTTTGATGATACCTTTGTTGAGATGCCTCTTGATCATGATTCTTTGGCACTTGATAACTTACAGTGATGTAGTATTAAGCCCCATCAAACGACTTGACAAAAAATTTTTCCATTTGTATGAATATTTTAACCAAACCATTTAGCATCTCCACATACTACTTGAAGGCAACTCCAGAGAGGCTGTTAAGAAACTAGCGGAACAACAAAGCATCCCTGCACCCCCTCATTGTAACAATTTACAAGGAAGTGAGCAATATAATTCCAGGGGTTTCTTGTCTCATTGAAACTCTTAAACATAGTTAGTCGAAGGCTTTAGAAAATTGTATGACATCAAACTCTTCAAGTAAAATGTACCCCTCAGAATCAATGCCTCTCCTTTAAACTAGGCTAGGGCCTCTCTCACCTGTTGTTCTTCTACCAACATAATATCATTTTATGGTATTAGAATTTGGATGAAATCCTTCTTTGTTTACTTTTCTCTATCAATAGAGTTCAATTCTTTTCTTTCATTTAAGATCTGGACAACTTCCACAGGAGATTTCATCGGCGGTTGGGGCTTGCTCTGAAGAGTGGCTAAGACACCATCATCTCTTCTATTCTCATTTCAATGAGGTCAATCATCTTGTATTTTTGCTGAAGAAACCTTTGTAATGCCTTTAGTTCATCTCCTAATACGAGTGACTGGGCCTTACATAGAGATGATGACACTCAAGTCTCAACCACATTCAATTTGACAACTCCTGTTTCACGTAATTAGTTAAATCTTCCTCTTCACCATTATTAGACTTATTCTTCCTTTCTTGGGATAGTAGCTTGAGATCTATCCTAGGTTTCTCCAATGTTGCTTCAATTGAACTTCCTTTGGTGGTCTTAAGATCAACTGACAGTAGCTGATGAACCTTCTCCCTTGAGGCAACAACAATATCTTCATGCTTGAGATTCTCCTCAAAACTTCTAACCTTAATTCCGCCAGTAGATACCAACCCAAAATATTTAGGATGCTAGACCATCTCTTTTGGGGCCGATATTCTAGAGCTGGATGGTCTGTCGGCAGTACTGATGTGCAATTCTTATGGTGCATTGTAAATATCATTCAACAGTACAATACATGCACGACAACACAAATAGTAAATATGCAGTTCAATCACAATAAAAATAAATTCATTATAAATAGTTTAATATTTTATAATTTTTAAACTTTCAAACTGCAATAATAACGTAAGTATACGTATTGATCAAGTACAATAGGGCTCTAATGGAGCCATAAGTATCTATCTCACAATGCATTTTAAATTCTTATGGTTATAATGCCGAACACAATATGAAATTGGTCAAAACTAAAAAGTTCAGCAGTTGGTCGAAATCAAAATCCCGTTGCCA
>JXCR01144304.1:54320-74277 GCA_002079205.1 Phalaenopsis hybrid cultivar | reverse complement strand
TATATATATATATATATATATATATATATATATATATATATATATATATATATATATATATATATATATATATATATATATATATATATATATATATATATATATATATATATATATTTATATATATAATGGATATCAAGATGCTGGCGGCTGGAGGGAAAGGTGCTCTGCAAGGGTTTCAGGCAGGTTGAAGATTGCTGGCTGCTCGCTGAAGTGAGACTCTGAAGTGGTGGACTGTGGTGGCTTCCTTCCTGCCGACTTCTCTCTCTAGTGGTGTTCATTCTTCTTACACTTTCTTGGGAGTTACTGTTACATTGAGTACACTCTCTGGTTGCTCTCTTAGTTTGTGGGAATTCTTTCCCACTTCCTTTATTGCCTCTTGGTTTTATCTTCTGGTGCCTAACTATGTTAGGCTGACTGGTTCTGGTTCTACTTCAAGTTTGGATAGATTTGCTTGTGTTCTTTGGGTGGTTTCCACAGTCTGGTGACCCTTAGGGATTGTACTGCTTTCTCTGACTACTACTGGGTGGGGTTTATCTTCCATCTGTTGGTCACTTTATAATGGATACACTTATTGATGTTTCCACTGATTCACAGTGGACCAAAGCAACATATGCTGGGGTTGTTGGAAGAACAAATGAAGTACTACAAGATTATGGCCACTTGGTATTCCCTCAGGAATTTCATGATACAGCTGTAGGAAGAGGATATAGTCCTTGCATTCACCCACTTGGATCCAAGGAGTAACTGCAGTGTTCTTAACAAATAGAGACTTAACCTCACGTAAGGAGGAAGTGAAATTCAGTTTAGTGGGAAAATTTCAGTTAGGACACCCTAAGATGGAGCTGGTTAGAAACTATTTTGAATCTCTAAAGTTCATAGGAAATTGTAAAATAGAACTAATGGATGGGAGGCACCTACTAATCCAACTAGCTGTGGAGGAAGAATATGCAAGAATCTTTGCTAAGCAATATGTGGTTATTGCTGGAACTACAATGAAAATTGTAAAGTGGACTCCTAACTTTAATCCAAGTGAAGAACCCTCTGTGGTTCCTCTTCGGTACAAATTGTCAGGCCTTTCACTTCCTTTCTTCAAGTTGAATGCTTTATTTAACATTGGAAGAGCCTTGGGCACACCTTTGAAAGTGGATGCCCCCACATATAATAAAGCTAGGCAAGAATTGGCAAGAATATAAGTGGAAAGAGATATTAATCTCTCTGAGCTGAAGAGAATATGGATTGGTTCTGATACTGAAGGCTTTTGGCAATAAATTGTCCCTGAACAAAAACCTTACTATTGCCAACATTGCAAAATGTTTGGCCACACAGCAGAAAAGTGCTACAGGTTACATCCACCTCCTAAAAGGAATGCTGACAGGGATCATAGGGAAGCAGGAAGAAACACACCTGAAAGCTACTATGAACATTATTGAAGAAACACACCTGAATAATAGAAAAGAAACCACTCAAAGGATTGAGGGACCACTCTCAATAATCAATGTTAACTCCACATCAGTTGATCCTTTGGGTGAGCTGATAGATTCCCCTCCAAACAGAATCACAGTGGACTCTCCAATCAGAACAGTAAAAAAGGAAATTAATGAAATTATAATGATCACTCCTTCACCTTCCATCTAAGAGGAAAGTCATATTGACATTCATGACAAGGCTCCTGAGGAACATGTAATTACTAGCCTAAAATAGGCTATTGAAGAAGATTAACAGATTCAAATAGCCAGGAAGAAAAGTAAATCAGTGACAGAAGTGCAGAAATTACAGCAAGGAGTTAGCTTGATGCAGGCATAGGGTAAAGCTAGAACAAAGAATGGTTCTCTCTATCATCACAGAGGTAGAACCAGATCAAGATCACAGCCATCCCTCTAGCTCCACCAATCTAAAGATTAATATCATTTGCTGGAACACAAGGGGAATGGAAAATCCCCTATCTCTTTAAAGAGTCTTACATTTGAACTATAAATACAAACTTTGGTGCATTGTTATTCTGGAACCTATGGTTCTAGATTTTCTTTAGGAAGGAAATCAGATGGAACATATTAGTTAACCGTCACCAATTTTTTCAATTCACATTTAATATCAATGTCCATTTGGGACATGGTACTTTCATTTATGCAGGTTGTACAAAGGATGATAGAAAAGAGTTTTGGAATTGCTTGTTGAATATCAGCCAGCAGATGGATTCCCTGTCATTAGTAAGGAGAGATTTCAACTGCATTACTACTTCTTCTGAAAAATATGGGGGTAGAGCTCCTAGCCAAGCCAAGATGAACACCTTTAATGATAACATTCACAGTGCTGACTTATTTGATTTGGGTTTCAAGGGGCCTGCTTTCACTTGGAAGAGGGGTGAAATTTGGGAAAGACTTGATAGAGTCTTGGTTAATGATAGCTGGTATAACCATTTTCCTCCTTACTTTTGTCACTCATCTCAGCCTTGCTAGTTCTGACCATAGGCTAATTCTTATTAAAATTACCTGCTCTGATAATACATCTTCCCCTCCCCCTTTTAGATATCTAAATATGTGGTCTTCCCATCCTTCTTACAACTCCTACATTGCTGACCTTTGGAATGGGATCTCCCATCCTGACTCATTCATTAAACTCAGTTTACTACAAATTAAAATTTGCCAAAGCCATTAGGAAATGGAGTTGGGGGGCATTTAGAAATCTCCTCACTAAAGTTCAAGAGCTAGAAGAGGAAGTTACAAGACTGGAGCAAGATGAACAGGCGGGGAAAGTAGAGGAAAAAGAACTGCTTACTGCTCAAAACAAACTTCTTACTGCTATTGACTATCAAAATAAATTTCTTAAACCAAAAGCTGTTATGAATATTTTCACTGATTGGGATAGAAACACCAGATTTTACCATGCTTATATCAAATATATAAGGAAATGAAATACTATCCATGCTATTGAAAATGCTGAGGGGAAGTGGCTGCATGAGAATGCTGAGATAGCACATGATGTAGTAAGCTATTTTAAAAACCTATTGAATCAAGATCCAAATCACAGAATCCCTATCGAAAAAAATTATTTCTCTGCTGAACTGAATTACACAACAAACCTAAATCTTACTGAAATCCCCGATGAAGATGAGATTTGGGAGGCTATGAGATCTATATGTAGCAACAAAGCAGCTGGCCCTGATGGTTTCACTGCTTAGTTCTATAAAAAATTTTGGGACATCATAAAGCCTGAGGTTATAGCAGCGGTGGTAAGTTTTTTTCAAGGAAACAATCTTCCACAATACTTTCGTGCCTCTACTTTTGTGCAGTTCCCCAAATATGATATGCAACACAACTGGAATCACTTCAGACCAATTTGTTTAGCTATTGTTATCAACAATGTAATTACCAAAATCATTGTTAATAGGCTTCAACCTCATCCTGATTATATTATTAAACCCAATCAAACTACCTTTGTGAAGGGGAGATCAATCATTGACAATTCTCTTTTGGCACAGGAACTACTGCTTGATCTAAATAAGACCTACAGAGGGGGTAATTTGATTTACAAATTGGATTTGAGAAAGGCTTATGATACTGTTAGTTGGGGATTCATTATGGAAATTTATACTGCCACAGGATTTCATATTGACTTCTGTCAACTTATCCACAGATGGCTACACAATAATAATCACTCTTTTCTCATAAATGACAAAGGTTGGGGGTCCTTCACTGCAACCAGGGGTTTGAAGCAAGTGGATACCTTATCCCCCACTATTTTCATCCTTCCTATTGATTATCTATCTAGAATTTTGAATGAATCTCTCCGAAACCAAAGCTACAGTAGATACCAACATAGATCCAATATAGCCATATCTCACTTACTCTATGCTGATGACATCATGGTCTTCTCTAGAGCTCATAAGAATGTAGTGAGAAAAGTGTATCAGTCTCTTCAAAAATTTCCAACACACTCTGGGATGTGTTTCAATCCTGAAAAGTGCCTCTTGATTTTTAATAAACAAGCATCTATGAATTACAAACACTGGGCTTCAAATTATACTGGCTTCTCCAACTCCCAGCTCCCTATCAAGTACTTAGGTGTCATGCTACTCACTGGCAGAACAAAATAAATACAATTTGAGGATGTCATAAATAAGATCACTTCCTATCTCAATGGGTGGACCCAATCTTTTCTATCTAATGCAAGTAGAATTACACCGCTTAAAAGCATTCTAACTACTTTTCCCTCTTCTATCCTGCAGATGAAAAATATAAAGAAAAGCACCCAAATCCACTTAGAAAGAACTTTTAATAGGTTCCTGTGGTCAGGACATAGGCAGCAAATACATTAGGCATCTTGACAAAAGGTTACTAAACCCCAGCTAGCAGGGGGCATTGGTTTTAAGAGTCTAAACCAACTTTTTCAAATCAACCTATGTAAGTTATAGATTAAGTTTAGAGCCCAAACTTCTTTGTGGGCTAAATTCATGAGGGGCAAATATTGTAGAAACCAGCATCCCACACTGGTTGCTAGGAAAATTGGGGATTCCAGACTCTGGGGGAAGAGGCTGAATACAAGATAAACTACTGAAAATCTGTTTATTTGGGATTTTGACAAAGGGGATATAAGTTTTTGGCTTGATACTTGGTTCCCTAAAGATTGGCTGTCACCTATTAGTAATGTCTCTAACATTAACTTCAAAGCTGCTGATTGTTGGGTAGATGAAAAGTGGTCTATACTTAAGCTGTCAAATATTCTCCAAGCCCACTTAGTCATTAAAATTATTAGCATTAAAATTGATAGAAGTAAACCTGATAAAACCGTTTGGCAGTCATTCTCAAACCAAAGTCTTCCCAAATCTATCAACTCTAGTTTTCTACTGGGAGCACATACAATGGGAAGCTTTCATTTGGAACAAATTTCTTTCATCTTCCATGTCCTTTTTTTGGTGGAAGGCATTCTATAACATGCTTCCTACTGATGATATTCTTAAATTAAAAGGGTTAAGGGGTCCTTCCAAATGCAGGCTTTGTATACAAGAGGAGGAATCACTGCCTCTTCTCTTTTTTCAATGCAAATTTGTCCAACTTGTGTGGCAACAGCTGCTATCACACCTGAATATTAAAAGTGAACACTTTACTTGGGACAAACTTACCACCTGCTGGCAAACCTGGCACAGTAGAAATTATGCTTCTATACCTCTAATTGTTGGTTGGTTCATATGGATGGAGAAAAACAAGGCTAAATTTGAAGATTGCATACCAAAAACTGAAAAGATTGTCAGAAACAGTCTATTTTATGTACACATGATGATAAAATTCAAAAGATTCCCTAATATTTCCAACTCAAACTCTTTGGGACAGTCTGACCTTATTCAAGTCTATAGGGTTTACTGGAAACCTCTAAAACATAATACTTTTAAGATAAATACAGATGGAAGCTTCAATAATCAGGAGCAGGTGTGGGGGGTGTCTACAAAAATCACCTTGGAAAATTCTTACTGCACTTTTATACTCATATTATGGTTGTTGTTGTCCTTGAAACAGAACTAATTGCTGTCTATTGGGCCCTTAATATTTCCAAAATAACTAGATGGTATAATTTATGGTTAGAAGTTGATTCTACAGCAGTGATTAATATGTTGAACTATGAGGAGCAAGTCCCCTGACATCTTACATATAGGATCAAAAAAATTAGAGATCTAACCTCACAGCTCAAGATAATCTACACTTTCATATGTAGGGAAGGGAACCGACCTACCAATTGGCTTACAAAATAAGGTTATGACTCAAAGGATTTCTTAGTTGTTGTTACCCTTCTCCCTACCCTTTAGTTGTTATTGCAAGGAGATATGCTAGAGGTCCCACATTTCAGAATTGTAAATCAAGATTAATGGAGACAGTTTTGCTTCATTTGATGTTCCTTTTCCTCCTCTTTTCTAGTGTTGCTCCCATTATGTTTTTTGGGGGTTTCTTTAAGATACTTTTTAGCTTTACATTGCTGCCCCAAAGGGCAAATTGTTGTTTTGTTTATTTTGGGAGGACTATTGATTCCTGTATTGAATCAACATGTTATCCAGCTAATCTTGATTTGTAACCTTCTCATTACTCTAACATGTAGGGAGACACTAGAATCTCCTTAAACCATATATATATATATATATTACAATACCAGTCCTTCTACACAAAAGACAGTTAAGATATCCAAAGTCTTCTGGATTAAACCTACTCACCCTTAAATCAAAGCTAACATAGATGAGAGCTATAATGGGCAAGGTGATGGTTTTTGAGGGATCTTTAGGGACTACACAGGCACTTGCAAATTTTTTTCTACAGCCCTATGAATGCCCAAGATGCACTTGAAACTAAAATAGCNATATATATATATATATATATATATATATATTTGTTTAAGGAGATGCTATTGTCTCCCTACATGTTGATTAAAGAAGGGGTTACAAGAAAAAGGAAAAACAGCTGGAGACCTTTTGATTCAATACACGAACCATCAATCCTCCCACAATGCTAAACAAAAACAATAAATTGCCTAAAAAATAATCCCCAGATAACATGGGGTACACAATAAGAAGAAAAGAAGAGGGAAATGAAAACAATAACTGAAAATAAAGCAGTCACTCTTGATTTTGATAAACAATTCTGAAGTGTGGGACCTCAATCCTGTCTCCCTGTAGTAAAAACTGAAGGGTGTGGGGAGGGGAAATAGCAAGAGAGAATTCCTTTAAGTTATAACATTGTCTAGCAAGCCAATTTGCATGCTAGTTTCCCTCTATATAAATGAAATTGTAGTGCACCTTTAGCTGTGAAGATATTTCTCTGATTTTTTTTATCCAATAAGTAAGGTGCCAGGGTACATGCTCCTCATCCTTCAGTATCTTGATTACAGCAGAAGAATCCACTTCTATCCATAAGTTGTACCAGCTAGACATTTTGGAAATTTTTAAGGCCAAATAAATAGCCACTAGTTCAATTTCAACACATCAACAACTAAAATAGGAATGTGAAAGTATAACATGCATTTCCGCAAGTGATTTTTGTAGACACCCCCACACCTGCTCCTGACTTATTGAAGCATCCATCAGTATTTATCTTAACTGTGTGATAATCAGGAGCTTTCCAGTAAAATCTATAAACATGAGTCTGGTCATCTTTAGAGTAGATAGCTTTGGTAAAGTTACATATATATGAGAAGATGGTGGTAGCTGGACCTTGCTTTGTCCTGCTAGGGTTTTGGCAGTAATGGATCTTCTTGGAGGTGCTGTGGAGCTGGGTGGAGGAGATAGTTTCTTCTTCAAGAAGTTTTGTTGATCTAGAAGGCTGTTTGTGTTTTTCCCGGGAAGCTTTCTTTTGATCTTTTGTTAGTGTTCCACTGTTTGCTAGAGCAGCTTGCTGTTTTGCTTCACTAGCTTGGTGGATTTTATTTTGCATTGAGTTAGCTTTGACATTATTGACTTTTTGTTGGTTTTCTTGTTTCAAGCTATTTCTAAACTTTGTGGGTTCGTCTACTTTTATTTCTCCTTTACTGAGTTTTTGCTCTCTTGCTGGTTGATTTTTTCCAGCTCCTGATTTTTCTATTATTTTGTTAAGTGCTTTCAATGGCCTTTCTCATTGATGTTGAAACCAATGCCCAATGGACTAAGGCTACTTTTGCTGAAGTTGTTGGAAGTGGTTTTGAAGTGCCTAAATCCTTTGATCATTTGATATTTCCACAAAATCTTCATGATGCTACTGCAGGGAGGGAAGTTTGCCCTTTTGTTAATCCCTTAGGGTTGAAGGAAGGGGAACCTGCCATTATTTTCTCTTCACAGGAAATTCATGATATCAATGTAACTATCAAGTTTACTTTAATAGGCAAATTTCAATATGGCCATCCAAAGATGTACCTGGTAAGGAAGTATTTTAAGGATTTGAAACTTATAGGCTCTTGGTGGCTGGGGTTATTAGATGGCAGACACCTGTTAATCTCTTTATTCAATGAAGAAGACTATGCAAGAGTATTTGCTAAATAGACCTTGATCATTGTTGGAGTTCCTATGAAATTGATGAAGTGGACACCTGGGTTTGATCCTATTAAGGAACCCCCAATTGTTCCAATGTGGTTCAAATTCCCTAACCTTCCCATTCAATATTACCATCAAAATGTTCTCTTTAGCATTAGTAGAGTACTTGGTTGTCCTCTGAAAATTGATGCTCCTACTTATAATATGGCTAGACCAGCTGGTACTAGAGTCCTGGTGGAAAGGGATATTACATTACCAGATATTGAAAGGGCATGGATTGGAACTGAAGAAGAAGGTTTTTGGCAGAAGATTGTGGTGGAGCAAGAACCTATATATTGTCAGCATTGTAAAATGTTTGACCATAATTTGGAGAAGTGTTATAGGCTTCATCCTCCATCTAAAAAGAAAGGTTTAGTGGATAAAGTTACTGCTTCTAGGCTTGCAGAGGCACCAAAACAGGAAGGGGCAAAAAGAGCTGGTGTTGTTGTTATAGAAGCTGAAACTATTGCTATTCAGACTGAGCCTAATGGTAAAGTTGGTGCTCAGGAGGAAAATATTTCCATTGACACTAATTTGATGGGAACTGCAATAGCAGATGATAGCTTATTAAGTATTAACCCAATTAAGATTGATGATCCTACAATTAACATTGTGACAGATGTTTTAACTGAAGACTGGTAAGTTCAGAAAAGTAATAAGAAAAAGAACGACAAGTTAGATGTTAAATAGTCTTTGGATGGACCCTCCACTGTAATTGTGGATCACCATCCTAGAACTAGGGGGAAGGGGAGGACCTTTTCTCAATGATAAAGTTCTTATGTTGAAATATTAGGGGTATTGCTCACCCCTCTTGTCTAAAGAGATTAATACATCTTGTGAGAGTTCATAAAGTTTGGTGCTTTGCGATTCTGGAACCCATGGTAACTATGCATTCTCACAAAATTTTAAAAAAAATTCCTAAATTTACTCATTTCTCTAATTCTAATAATAAGACCTGGCTCTTTGCTAGAGCTGCACTCCAGTGGTTTGTTCTACATAATCATTCCCAATTTCTTCATATTCAATTCTCTATTGGAGCTCAAGTTGGCTATGCCACTTTCATATATGCCAACAGCCTTTCTAATAAACATGCTACTTTATAGTCTGATTTAACTCAAATTAAGCAATCGGTTAATTCCTATTAGATTCTTGGGGGGGACTTGATTTGTATTTCTTCTCCTAGTGAAAAAAGAGTTGGAAGACCACCTTCGTTATCTGTCATGAAAGATTCAATGACTTTCTATCTGAGGCTGCATTATTTGATTTTGGTTATCAAGGTCTTGATTTCACTTGAAGGAGGGGTTCCACGTGGGAAAGGCTGGATAGAAAGCTAGGTAGCTCTAAATGGTTTCAGACTTTCCCCTTGACAATTATTTCTCATCTTACCATGGCTGGTTCAGACCACAAGCCTTATATCTAATCCATTCAAAATGCTGAAAGCCTCAATAGAGCTCCACTCAGATTTCAAAATATGTGGACTCTACATCCTCAATTTGTTGAGGAAGTTGATAATGTTTGGAGGTCTGATGGGGAGATTAATCCCTGGAATAATCTATGGGAACTCCAAAAAAAGGTGGCAGGACATTTGCTACAGTGGAATTGGAATACTATTGGAAATATACATGAGAACCTGCTTAATGCTCAAAATAGAGTTCTAAATATGGAAAAGGGTTATCAAAGGGGATTGAATTCTGAAGTTGACCTTCATAAAGCTAATGAAGAACTTCTGATGCAGATTAGGTATTCTGAAAGATTTTTGAAGAAGAAGGCTGCTGTCACCAACTTCATTGAGAGATAGAAACTCTAACTATTACCATGCTTGTATTAACTTCTGAAGGAAAAACAATATGATTCTTTCTATCACTGATTCTACTGGTCACTGCTTGTTTGATGCTGATGCTATTGCCCAGGATGCTGTCAATTACTTCCAAACTCTTTTTAATGATCATTTGTATGCTAGAACCTAGATCAATATTGAGCTCTTCTTTGATTGTCAAGAGTATTTCCATAGTTTGGAACTAAATACGATTACCTTGGAAGGAGAAGTTAAAGCTGCTCTGGACGCTATTGATGATGAAAAGGTGGCTAGACTTGATGGCTTCACTGCTAACTTTTATAAGCCTACTTGGCATATCATCTGTGGGGGATTTATTTCTGCAGTACAAAACTTCTTTAAAGGAATTGATTCGCCTAGGTACTTCACTGCTTCCACTATAACTTTGATACTCAAAAATTCCAGTAGGATAGGTTGGGGTGATTTCAGACCTATCAGCCTACCCAATGTTATTTCTGAAGTTATCAGCAAGATAATTGTCACTAGGCTTCAACCTTATCTTCAGCAGCTTATCATTAATAATCAGGTGGCTTTTGTGAAAGGAAGGCAATCACTGATAACATTTTACTGGCTCAAGAGCTGTTGCTGGATCTTGTTAGAAAATGTAGAGGCAGCAATCTCATTCTCAAATTGGACATCCAAAATGCATAGAATACAATTAACTGGGATTTTATCTTAGATACTTTAACTGCTAAGGGTTTCTCAGGGGCTTTTATCAATCAGATTAGAAGATGGTTCAATTGCAATAACCATTTTATCTTAATTAATGGCAAGAGCCATAGTTTCTTCACTGCTTCTAGGGAAATCAAACAAGGAGACCCTTTGTCCCCCACAATCTTTATTCTTGCAATGGATTATCTTTCAAGGTTCCTAAATCAAATGTTTGCCTCTTCTCCTTATTTGGCCTATCAGCACATATCAAATATTAGTGTGAGTCACATGTCCTATGCATATGATATTATTATTTTCTCAGAGGCTACAAAGACTGCTGTGAAGTCCCTTTATCAAGGACTAAAACACTTTCAAAGAACATCTGGTATGAATCTTAAAAAACAAAATTGTCAAATTTTTACTAGCTGACACATTCTTCCACAAATGAAGTAATGGGTTTCCCAACACAATGGTTTTAGCCTGGCTTCTTTACCAATCAATTATCTTGGAGTCCAATTAATTAAAGGGAGAACTGAAAAAACTCAATTTAATGGAGTTATTGATCATATTCAGAAACAACTTCAATGTTGGACCAGTTCCTTCCTCTCAAATGAAGGTAGGATCACTCTCCTTAAAAGCATCTTAAATTACATCCCTTCCTATGCTCTTCAAATGTTCATAATGAAGAAAGGGACTCAAATTTTGATGGGCAGAATTTTAATAAATTCCTGTGGCCTGAACAGAAGAAACAATTTCATTGGTTAGCTTGGCAAAAACTTTGTAAGCCTCTACATGCAGGTGGTTTAAACTTTAAAGATTTTCGGCAACTAAGTTTTATAAATCTTTGCAAATTGTGGATTAAGTTTAGAGCCCAAGATAGTCTATGGGCACTGTTTATGTAAAGGAAGTACTGCAGGGCATTACATCCTAACTTGGCTAAGAAGAAATTTGGTGATTTCAGGCTTTTGACTAAATTGCTAGAGGTCAGAACTCAAGTTGAAGAATTACTTATTTGGGAGCTTGGAGAAGGGAAAATCAATTTTCGATTAGATAAATGGACTTGGAATGGGGAGAATTTGTCATGTTCTAACTCCATTCCCAATTATCTGACTAAGGTGAAGGAATTTTGGACTGATAATCAATGGAATTACAACCTGCTGTCTACCATCTTAAATGAAGAGCAGATGTATTTGGTAAAGATGTTGACCTCACTTTTGGTTGAGGTTTAGTTTTTCCTCTTTAGTAGCCTAAGTCTAGCCATAAGACTTTCCTATTGACTATTCTTAGAAAACCAGACATGGAACCCTCACCATTAGAAATTCTACACTCTTTTTTACTTAACTTGAAGTTCAATATATTGGTCCTAACCTCTAGCGCTTAGTAGGTGAGATCACTATGGGGGAGCTCAAGGAGAGTCACCCTTAGGACTTCTGGACCTTAGAGTTGACTGGGTGTTGGTCCAGGGCTTAGGCACTCGCTTGCAATCACTTACACTCACAATCACTCACTATCCTAAACCAAGAATTTCTAGGCTCTGGTCCCTTGATACTTTTGGGAGACTCCTGTGGGAGGTCCCCTAAACCCTCTAGCCCTAGGCTAGGGGTTGGCGAAGACCACTACATAGAGGACCCAAATGAGGTCCATTGGTCCATGGCTTATTAATAATGGTTGGCACTCCAACTCTACCAAGACACCCAACATAGCTTTTTGCCCTTAAGTTCCCCCAAATTACCTAGATACCTTTGGAACCCCAAATTTGGCCAAAATTCCCAAATCTACCCAAAATACCCAAATTGTCTCAAAAATCATCTCAAACCTTTTGAGAACACCCAAGCTACCCAAAATCATCAAAATTGGCCAAATTATCAAAATACCCTTCTTTACCCCAAAATTCCAAAAATTCTAAAAAATCCCAAAAATTCTCAAAACCTGCCAAATATTTTTAATTTTATTTTTCTCAACTATTAGATGAGCCAATTTGACAATCTTTGATGAGAACCCCCAAATTGCCCTTTAAAGACCCATATTTTCCACAAATTACCTCAAATGTGTATCCAATTGGTCTCAATTTCCCCCAATTTCAATTCTAAGCTTAAATTCACCCTTGATGTGACCAATATAGAACAAATCATAGCACAATTAGTCGATGATTTGAACCCAATTTTGAGCCAAAACAAAAACTCAATTTTGAGCCAAAACGAAAACTCAATTTTATCCATATGACTTGGTTCCACCAAATTGAACCCTAGTCCACTCAATTGGTCACAATTTGTGTTGAAAAACCTTCATAACATCCCCATACATCAAAATTAACCTTCAAATTGGCCTTGGAGAGAACTCAATTTCATTTGATTTCAACCTATGTCCAAAAGCCCCAAATTTGCCAAAAATTGGCCTTGTCTCAAAATCTCACCAAATTAAAGGCCTTAGCCCCAAAATTTCCACTCCATCCCTTCATAAAAAATCTTCACAACATCTCTTGATCATTTGAACCATTAAATTTGGACTTAGCCCAAGGCTAGCCCAACCTAGACCGTTTAACCCAACATGCCCAAATTGACCAAATTCAAAAAATCCCTTAAATTGACTTACCAATTGAACTCAAAATCACTTCAACCCTTCACCAAAAATCTTCATAACAATCATCTACACAATATTGATAAAAAAATTGGGTCAATTGACATGGCTAACCTAGCCCAAACCTAAACTTTGATCACTTTAACCCATCCATTAGATATGACCAAACCACCTTAAAGCAATCAAATTAACTCCACCTCAGCCATTGATTAGACCCTAAGACTGAGCCATAACCCATCTAACCACCTAAACTAAGCATGGAACAAAAGTCCCCCAAATTAAGGGATCTTATTTCTAAAAATGCACATGCTTAAGATACCCTTACCAAAACTAAACCCTATTGCATTAAATTTCTTTGACAGATTACCCTGGATGCCCTGAGCTCGTAGCCACCTCCACCTGCCATGGTGGGCCGGCCTAGTCCCCGAAGAAGCCAAAATTGAGGGCCACCCCTATTGAATTTCACCCAAATCAATCCTAGAGGTCAGCTCAGCCAAATCAAATTGTAGAGTTCCTTTGCCCTCCACCTAAGCACCACAATGCACCCAAACATTTGCCCTGAGAGCCACCTCATGGCCATTTTTATAGAAACTCACCTTCATGTCCATAGGATGTGTGTTAACATTTTCTCAGAGAGAGCTTCTAAAATCACTCATAGAGCTTCTTTGAGACCTTTACAGCCCATTCCAATCATTCCATTGGCTTGATTCCCCCGGTGTAACCCTAATTTTGAGCTTGAAAATTAGGACAGAAACATGACATCCCTGAAAACTCCACCAAACTTAAATTTCTTGTGCCCACACCTTCATAATAGCAAGAGAAGACAAAGTCCCATCAAATTAACCTCTGAAGTAGCCTCTACAATAGTTGTAAACCAACACCCAAAATTCGTCCTGATCAAGATCACGCCTAGGCTTTACACCAAGACTAGAGGCTCAATCCATAGCCTCCTTGGAGCCCAACAAATGTGCCAAGAACCTCTGATTGAAGCTTCACTTCTCAGAGTCAAGGTATAAAACTTCTCTTATTCCTGAGTCTATTTGAACTCTCTATTTGTTTTGAGTTGATTTCATGGCATCATAACTATATGGATATGTTCTTCTAGTCTAGACGAGCATTTAAAAAAAAATTCATCTAATTTGGATAAAAAAAAATGAGAGAGATCTTAAGGCTAGAAGATGGATGATTCTCGGGTTATGCTTTTAGGGAAGATGACGGCGAGCCGTTCGATCGCGCGTGTATCGGATGGACGGTCGAGATCAAGCCGACCAACACTTCGGAACATAAACCGTGGACCGAGTTAGTGCTGAGGTGAATGGCGGCGTCGAATGGGAGTACGCCACGTGGAGCTTCGGAGCTGCCGTAGGTTGAGGTGGCGCCGCACATTTAAATAGATGAATAGGGATTTAATTAATTCAGAAAATTATCCCAAACTTAAAAAATTCATATCTTGGTGTTGAAAAATCTCAAAAATAAAATAAAAATACCATCTTGCTCAGCGAACAGAGGAGAACAATGTGGAAATAATTTTAAGTTCATGTAATGCATATTTTATTTTTAATTAATTAAACACTAATTTGGATTTTTTGATTCTCCATGCATGTAGTAATATCACCATGGCTTGAAATTTTAGCATGTTGTTGCCTCTATATTAGGAACATTTCCTAATTTTTCTAAAGTTAGAGGAGGTCCCTAGACAGAGAATCATATTGTTCAACTTTGTATGCATTATTTGATTAAATTAATCATAGAAATTAGCATGTTGCTCAAAAAAATCCAAGAAAATTTTAGAAGGTTTATGATGACTAGAGAACCTTTAGGAAAATTTCTCATGAGCCAAGTCATTCAAAATAAACCTAATCTTCACAAACCCTAAAATAGTAAAATAATTAATTTTGAAAATACAAACAACAAAATGACTTGAAGTTTCTTTTCGATCGAGAGAACTCACCATAAAAATTTCAAAGCACTTCAAGTTCATTTGATAACTTAAATTATATTTTCAAGTTAATTAACATTTTTGGCACTAAAATGATTTTTAATAATGAAAGTATAACTTGAAAAATTATGAAACTTGATTTTTTTGAGTTCTCTGTGATCAGAGGTATTTTCTAAAAATAAAATGATATTTAAAATAAAAACTTGATTTTTAGCCTATTTTAAATATTTAAATAATAAAAATCCCTAAATATCACAAAAATAATAAAACTCATGAAATGTTCTAAATTGCTTCCTAAGCACTTAGGAATAATTAGAATATTTTTCCTGATTTTCTAAATGAAGAAGCTGAATTTCAAAGCTAAAAAATAATTTTTTAAAGGCTAAAAATGAGTTTTCACTAAAAATTATTCCAGTAATTCAAAGAAACTTTAGAAAAATATAAAATCTTCTCCTTTGAGTTGTTTGATTTTAGGAGAACTTATCAAAAATATGAAACTTAATTTTCCACATTTAAAATATTTTATAATTAATAAATACACCAGAATTTAAAATAATTCTTAAAATTCACATAAAATGAAATTTTTTTTTGAAATTTGGTCTGAAGGCTTATCTAGTGTAGATCTAGCTCCAATAAAAATTTCAATGGATTAGGATTTACCTTGGTCAAGTTAGAAATTTTCTTTTAAAAATCCTATTTTTCCATGAAAATAATTATATAAATTAAATTAAATTTAAAAAAATCACATTTTCTCCTTTGATGTCTTAATTGACCCATGAATAAGTTAGGATAAAAATTTCAAAGTCATTTGGATTAAATTTGATGAATTATGAAGTGTTAAAGCCTTATGGGCAAATGTGTAATTTTGGAAATTGAGCCTTAATTAACATTTAGGCTTAATTCAATGAGGGAAATGGGTAACCTCTGATCTTTTGTTTGAAACATAAGGGGTTAATTGGTAGAAACCAACCTCACTTTCTTAATTGAAAAGATAACTTAATAAATTTCCAAAAATTATTAGAATTTTGAAGTTTATTAAAATAAAAAATGAACCCACGACTCAGGGGTATGACTTTTTAAGTCAATAATTAATAAATTTAATACCCCTATTTTGATTTTCAAATAAAATTCAAATCATGAATCATGACCACCTAATGCTTAACCTTTTCAAAATTAATTAAGACACTCACCTAGGTCTTAAGGGCTGAGTAGGGACTTAGGCTAAATCAAAATTGATTAAATGAGAACTAGAAAAATGAAATCAACTAAAATTAGAACATCTTTCAAATACTACAAGCCTAATTAGGACTAAAATTTAGCTAAGTTTTCCAATAACACTAACTTGCCTCTTTAAGGGTCTTCACCTACATAATCTTCACAATTAAATTACAGATGATAATTACCGTATTCTTAGGGATAATTGATACATCAATGTTCATTGAGCACGAAGGACATTTATGGGATGTATTATTAGGCAACATAATAAGTTTAAAAGAACTCAGGATTTTCTACCAAGCAGCGAGAGAGTAGCACGGACCTGCTTCTTTCTCTAGATCTGTTGGATGCCTCGGAGATCTACTAAACTTAATATGTTTTGCTTGACAAATATCATCCTTAATTAAACTCCTAAGAACCCACCAGGATATGACCTAGGGTTAGATAGGTCGTCAAAATTTTATTTCCATGTTTCATATAAACTACCTTAACATGCCTTTTGAGTTTCAGGTGGTGGAATGAGAAGACTCGCCAGGTACGCTTTTACAGTTTTCAGCGTTGTCTTTCTTGTACTTTCATACTAAACTTTTATACCTTCAAACTTGCATGCTAAACAACGATGTCACCCTGCATGAAAACTAAAACTAATACGATAGCCACAAAACCAGAACCAAAACTAAAACTAAAATCAACCAAGATAAAATTCACATAATCCCAAAACCAAAGCCAAAACCAAAACTAAAACTAAAATCAACCAAGATAAAATTCACCTCTTGCATGTTAACCAAAACCATAACCAAAACCAAAACTAAAATCAACCAAGATAAAATTCATCGCTTTGCATGTTAACCATAACCCAAAACCAAAATTAAAAATCAACCAAGATAAAATTCCCCGCCAGGATATCCACAAAACCAAAACCAAAACTAAAACTAAAATCAACCAAGATAAAATTCACCCCCACGCATTCAAAATATAAAACAACTCAAAATTTAATCACAAACATCACATAAAACCACAACTTCAATTAAATCATAACCATAACCCAAAACCAAAATTAAAATCAACTAAGATAAAACTCACCGCCATAACATAACTTGCATGTTAACCAAAACCAAAACTAAAATCAACCAAGATAAAATTCACCGCCACAACATTCGAATTATAAAACAACTCAAAATTTAATCACAAACATCACACAAAACTACAATTGCAACTAAATTAAAATGTCTCTATCGGATGATCAGGAATTCCTCGGAGGAGGAAATCTACGGTTGCTAACGAGGCTCCCCATGGTCTAAATGAAATTATGGAACTCCTTAAGTTGAGTTTAGTAAATTCATTCAGACTAAGTGAATCCAATAGAAAATAGTGGTGCCGAAACAAGGGAACTGTCGGATCATAACAAGTGTCGCTCTAATCAACTTCAATATGCCCCTAAAAATTTAAAGAACTTCAACCATAAGGCCACCTGATTTGACATTATAACTTAATACACCAGAAAACTCAAACTCGTCACGCCAAGGAGCTTGGATCTAGTGCGGTGGGCAGCACGACCATCTTCAACAGCAAAACCTGTCTTCCCTAGTTAAGTCAATCTTCCTTCCTTAGACTTAAACAACAAAGCCATAGAACTTTGAGGTTTCTTGCTTATGCAATGTAAATCCTCACCTTACCTTTAGGCTTTTGGACAACCCTGCTATACAATATAAGCCCTAACTCGTCTTAGGATTCCGAGGTTGTCGTCTATCACAACATAAACCCTCACGTCTTCTAGGCTATTTGTGTTATAGTTTCAACGTATGTAAGCCCTAAATAATAAAATTTTTAGGATGAAACACCTAAATATTTCTCCTCAAAACTGAAGCCAAACATTAGGATAGCTTGAAAAGTCATAGAGGTTCTCCTCTGAATCCATGACATCCCATAGTTCTTCCTCCTTAGGACTCCCTAATAAAATGTTTCAAATTTGAGTCAATCCCCTTTCACACCTCTACGTCTGATCTCATTGAAAAGTCCTACCCTTTGAAACTCCATGAAGATAATATTTCTTAATTTTTATCGAGAGTCTTCTTAGGTGACTTTGGTCATTTAAGATGTAATTAACTATAAGGGCTTGCCCTTACTAGAAGCATGTCTGAACCCAACTTAATATAAATCCTATTTAATTCTTTATATTAAATATGAGAACTTGTCGGCAAATATAAAGGTTTCATAGACCAAACAGATGTTATATATTCTTTAGTTTATTTGATCGAGCCTCATCCTCAAGTCTTGTGTTTATCCTTCGGGATAGATATAGGAGTTTATTTGATCGAGCCTCATCCTCAAGTCTTGTGTTTATCCTTTGGGATAGATACAGGATCCTATTTGATCGAGCCTCATCCTCAATTCTTGTGTTTATCCTTCGGGATAGATACAAGATTTGATGTACGGTGCTCTTTCATTTAAATTATGAAAAATATGGGGTCATTTTGATCTCATATTTTTCTAAAACTAAATATATATATGTAAATTGAAACGTCCTTCCGAAGCGGGCGACAGGATTTTGATTTCGGTGACCGACGACTTCTTATGGGTAACACTCCCTCTAGAACAAAAAAGCGCCAACAAAAGAATATAGCTATCAATCCTGTACAAAAAGATAAAATCATTACAACACAAGCTCCCTCACAAAAGCTTTCAACATAAATTTTTCAATAATTATATCAGTGGTTGCCTGTCTTGTGGGGGAAAACAATTTGGGGAATGTGGTTAACACCTTCTATGTCTTTTTAATGCTGGAGGCTTTGGCAATCTTTACTACCTAGTGATGATATTCTAAAGATGAAAGGCTCAGGGCACCTTCATGTTCTTGCCTGTGTAATGATGAAGAAGAAAGTTTAGACCATTTGTTTTTTTCTTGCAAGTTCTCCCAAAGAATTTGAACTGAGCTGTTGATTCAGCTCAACATTGATACTCTAAAAGTTAGCTGGGACAAATTTCTGTGGTGTTGGAAGGACTGGTTGGAAGCTAATTTGATAATTATTGCCTGTATTGTTGCCTGGTGCATCTGGATGTGTAGAAACCAGGAAAAGTTTGACAACTTCAAAGCTATGGAAAAGTCTATGATTTTTAATTGTACTTCCTATATGCAAAAAATTATTAAATACGAGAAATTTCCCAATGTTTTCCACAATTGGGTGTCGGATGAGATAGCCAAGCAGATTTGTAAGCCATCTTTGGTCCTTTGGATCCCTACTCCTGTTGGGTGGCCGAAGGTCAAAATTGATGGTAATTTCTTTAGGGATTCGTCTGGTGTTGGAGGTATTGTTTGAAACTCTCAAAGAAAGTGTATTCTTTAATTCTCCTCTCCATATTGGGCTTATGATGCACTAGAAATTGAGAAGATAGCCATTTACTGGGCTATTTACCTTGCCCATCAATGCAACATCACAAATCAGCATCTGTATCAGAATACTTAAACAAGAAGAGGTTCCTCCCTGGAATATTATCAGATGGATTAATAAAATTAAGTGTCTTTTGAAAAATGTTAAAGTTAAATTCCAACACATCCTTAGAGAAGGCAACAATCCAACACATTTTTTGGCAATAATGGGGAGGAACACAGAATTGATTTCAGTGGGGACTGCACCTCTAGCTCAACTAGCTCTCCTTCCAGATGGGGACAATTTGTCCATTTCTTATTTTGATTGTACGGATTGATCTATATATATAT
>JXCR01144304.1:41457-54126 GCA_002079205.1 Phalaenopsis hybrid cultivar | reverse complement strand
ATATATATATATATATATATATATATATATATATATATATATATATATATATATATATATATATATATATATGTAAGTTTAGAAAAATATGGAATCAAACTGATCCCATATCTTTCGTAGTTTAAATGAAAGAGCACTACACCTCAAGCTATGTATCTTTCCTGAAAGATAAACAAATTACTTAAGAGGGAGGCTCGATCAAATAAAATAATAAACATATGACATCCGTTTGATTTGTGAAAACCAATTTATTTATAAGCCAACAAGTTACCCTATTTAATATGAAAAATTAAATAAGGTTTATATTAAGCTAGGTTCGAAAAAGCTTCCTATATAGGCAACCCATTATACTTAATTACATCTGAGATAATAGAAGTCACCTAAGAAAACTTTCGATAAAAATTAGGGGATATTATCTTCAAGAAGGTCAAAGGAATAGGACTTTTCAACGATATCGGACAAAGAGGTGTGAAAGAGGAATGACTAAAATTTGAAACATTTTATGGAATCCAAAGAAAGAGAGACTAGGAGATGTCATAAATTTGAAGGAGAACCTAGGTGACATCCCAAGCTACCCTATAATTTGGCTTCAGTTTAGAGGAGAAATATTTAAATGTTTTATCATGCAAAGTTTATTAATTTAGGGCCTACATTCATATGAATTGATCACACAAATAGCCTGAAAGATGTGAAAAATTAGGTTGTGACGAGCGACAAACTAAGAATCTTAAAACAAGTTAGGGCTTATATTGTGTAGAATAGCTATACAGAAGCCTAAAGATAAGTTCAGGATTTATGTTGCATAAGTAAACAACCTCGAAGTCTTTTAGATTGTTATTTAATTCTACGGGTGTAAAGAGGCCTATTTTAAATGCAAGGATGGGAATAGGGAATAAAGAGGCCTATCTCAAATGTAAGGATGGGAATAGAGCGTAAAGAGGCCTACACCGAATGCAAGGATGGGAATAGGACATCAAGAGGCCTATCCTGAATGTTAAGGTGGGAACCTGAATTTAGGTACTGACCCCGAGAATAACATGAAATTAGTGTAGAGAGTTTATAGTGTTAACCTCATAGATATGTGTCATGTGAAGATTGACATTGGTGAGAAAAAAAAATTTGTGAGATTTTGTATAGAGTATGAGACTCCAAGAGATGTGGAGTTGGTGTAGACAAGTATAGTCGTGGTATGCAAGTAAAGAGTAAGAAACCTCGAACTCGAGGGAAACAAACTCAAGCAAATTTATTCTTCATTTTTAGTTGTTTTTATCACATTTAATTATCAAAGCATATATATATATTGAAAAGATTTAATTTTCATTGGTTGTTTTATCATTCAAAAAGAATATTTTATTCAAATTTCATTATCATTAAGTTTTATTGTTTTTTCCTTTGTTCATTGTAGTTTAGAACCAATGTATGGTTCATTGGCTTTTGCTTCATCGAACAAAAGGAAATTTGAGAAACATACTGCATTCTACGATAAATTTCATTGATCTGCTCAAAACAGGCGTTACAGGCTGAATATATGCTGAAAGCATCAAAAGTACATCTAAATAATTTCATGCTGAATACATCTAGAACATCACATATTGAATATATATCATTTACACTACTCTAACACAGTGCAAAAGGTGACAAAAAGAACTATCTGTCTGTGCTCTGTGGGACGACCCCCAGATCAGACTGACCTACTAAGCCACCCTCCAGGACAAGAATTCCCTTTACGCGTACTTAGAGGTGCAACCCTCTCATAGCTCATACAGGTGTAGCTCCTCCAGCTCAGGATCAGGTCAGAATCTGTATGACATCTTGCTATTGTGCATTCTTCTGAAAGTCACAGACACTCTGTGGTGTTGTACCTCTGAGATGCAGTGCTTGGCTATGTCTGCTCCATTTCCTTTAAGAATCAGTATTGAACTTACCGGTAGTGAAATCTCAACGGATCCCTTGAACTCCCCGGGCCCAATAATATCAATTTCTTTTCCAAATAGTATATTGCTCTTTCTCATGAAGGAGACCATGTAGAAAGGCCTCTCGAAATCATGATGGTCTATATGCGGGGGAATGTAATCTCCCTCGTCATAGATATTGATGATATAATTGTTTAGAATGCAATCAACTGGCAGGATGCTCCATCTAACAATTCTCTTGATCATCCATTTTATCTCAGAGGGCATGAGGTCCACCTCATCATTTCTTAGATGCATGGGGATTCTCTTGTCTATCCTTAGTGAAATTATAGCAGCAACAACATTTGATGGTGATCTTATTGTTTCCTCTCATCCACTTTCATGGCTTAGAATAAGTTCTTTTCATCAGCTCCAACCCGACCTTTGTCTCTTAAATCAAATCTATAGTTAAGGATTCTTCTTTCATAATTTTCAAAGAACGTTCCAGTGTACAGCTCTAGGCCTTCCAAAATATTTATGATATTTCCTTGAATTTCTTTGTAAAACTCAAATTCTCTCCTCTTAAATTTGTTTATCCTTTCCGATTCTGCTGTGGAGATCCTTTGAGATCGTTATGGTAGATCTATCATCTCCACATTTGTAGTGTACAACGTCTGACTTGGCTCCACAAGTAATGGAATGTAAAAATCGGTATCCAAGTAAGTTGTCTCCTAGAGCCCCGTATCGACAGCTGCAAATTCTTCAAATGAACTGTAGTGGTCTAAGTGTAGAACATTGCACATCGGGCACTCCACAAATGCCCCTCCCGTCGATGACTCAAAAGGAACTTTGATGTTGCACATTGGGCAACCCTTGCAAAATTCCTCCAGTACTTCAGATTGTACTTGCTCCGTAGAGAATTCATACTCATCCTCCATAGCGAGCTGACTAGGGGAAGTCCCTCATGCAAGGGTCGTAGATTTTCCCCTCAAAAATCGGGATAAGTAAATTTTTCGCGTCTTCAAGGCATCTTATTTCTTCATGTAGAAAAGTTCTGTGTCTGTGATGATTGACATTCCGACACCGAGTTCTTCTTAAAGGTGGATCTGTCAGTCTTCTTTTTTCAGTGCTGACTAAGTTTTTGGTTGGTGTGGTTATCATGGATGGTATAGGGCTAGTTTCTTCTGTTGGATTCAGTTGTGCTACCTCTTTCTTCCTCTTCAGAGAGGAGTCTTCTTTTGCATAAATTCTCAAAAGTGACGGTAACCTTTCCTTTTCTTATCAGCTAAGTATGTCCATCATGGGACCCTCATAGTTAACATTGACCTGACCAAAGTCCAAGTCAAAATCTATGATGCCGCCGCAATGTGCTCTTTCCATGTTGAGTGCGAGATTCAAGCTATCCTAGAAGGAAAAAATAAGCTTTTGTCCTGACATTTTTTTCTGCAGAAGATAGAAAAAACATCAGTGCGCTGAAATTTAGTGGGAACAAAACAAAACAAAACATTTATTAGATAAAATTTTAATTTGTAAAGTCGTAAAATTTTTATTATCATGTTATTTAATTTTAGTGAGATGTTAAAATTAAGAAAACAAAAGAGAAAAGGAATGAAGTGAGCAAGTTCAAAAATTTTCATTTCATTAAGATTAATATTATTACAAAATTTTGGACCCAGTCACAGACGCTTGGCCAAATAAGTAACCCCAAAACAATCTAGATCTCAAAATCTCATTTTAAAAAAATTCATGTGGCATAATATGTTTTCAAATATCCTCCATTGATCGACAACATAAGCCTTTCACCTCGGAAGTCCACTAGTTAGTAGGCTCCACTTGAATAGTCTCCTTCTATGACAAATGGTCCCTCCCAAGTTGGTTCAAATTTCCCACCTATCTTGCAGCGTGGAAGAATAGGCCTCTTGAGAACAAGAACGAGGTCACCAACTTTGAATGTCATTGGGGGGGGCCAATTTGTCATGAGATTGTACCATCCTTGCTTGGTAAAGTTCCAAATTTTTTTGCGCTTCTAGTTGCTCTCCCTCGAGACTCTCCAACTCTTCAAGTTTGAGCCTTGCACTTTCTTCTATTCTAAGTTGATTGGCGACAATGACTCTAAGAGACGATTTCTAGACTTCTAATAGTAGTACCATCCTCGAACCTATATATGAGCGCGTAGGGTGTATATTGAGTCAGAGTTTTCAACATTGTCTGATACCCCACAAAACTTCTAACAGTCTATTATGCCAATCTCTTTTATTTTCATCCAATGTCTTCTTCAAAATTTTTTCCAGTGTTTTATTAAAGGCCTTGGCCTAACCATTTGCCCTGGGATTGTAGATCGTAGAGTATCTTCAGTCTATCCCATGCCTTTTAACAAAGTATTTGATTTTAATGCATTTGAAAGCTATCCAATTATAAGAAATTACTCTAAGAGGTACAATAAAATGGTAGATGATATGACTTTTGAAGAATTGAAGGATGTGTTGTGCTGTAACCTCTCGTAATAGCACTCCCTCTATCCACTAGGAGAGGTAATTCGTCGTGGAAAGAATGAATCTATGTCCCTTAGAGGATGGAGGGTCTATTGGACTTATTATGTCCTTGCTCCAACACTCAAAAAGCCACGAAGCAACATTTGGATGTAGTACAATCGGAGGTTAGAGTAAGACCACCCCATGCACTTGGCACTGGTGACACTTTCTAGCTATATCCATGCAATTAGACATCATTACTGGCCAATAATATCCGAGTCTCTTGATCTTTATTTTCATTTTTGGCCCTGATTGGTGAGCACCACAAAATCTGGCTTGTACTTCCTTAATGATATTTGCTTAGACATCACAGCCACATTTGATTGAATGATCTTGTAAAAAGAACATCTCCCACTAGGGCATATGACATAGCCCTTCTTGTGATGTGATATACCTCAGACTTGTCCTCTGGTAGCTTTCCAGTATGCAAATATTCTATTAATGGCTTACGCCAAGCTTCATTAATATTAGCCACTACAATCATCATTCCTTCTTTTTTGAGCTTTTGTAGATTATCGACGTCAATTCAAGATAAAATCATTTTTTCTTGCACTGTAATATGAATGTAATCCTGCAGGGGACATGCCAATTCCTTTGCAAGTTTTGCTAGAACGTCGACATGGCCATTATCTCCCCGAGGAATCCAGTAGAGAGTCACACTAAGAATCTATTCAAGCAGCTTCATTGCATATTGATGGTATTCTACTTGCCTTGGCTTCAACGTATTGTATTTTCTGGCGACTTGTTGGATGGCAAGTTAAGAGTAACCATAAATGGTAATATTCATTATATCCATTGAGGTTGCCAATTCTAAACCGGTGATTAACGCTTCATATTCTGCCTCGTTGTTAGTGCACGACTCTGTCATGTGAGAGGAGAATCCAGCATGCCTTTATCTGGCATAATGAAAATTAGACTGATCCCTGCTTTGCTCGGTATAACTGTCCCTGATCTTGTCTTTTCTGTCTGACAAAGCTCTATCGAAGTACATCTCCCAGCATTATGCATTGGAGAATTTCATTTGTAATATCTATTCATATTACTATTAATCGTTGAGTGGTGACCCAGCTGGAAGTGGGTGTACGACAAGATAATCTACCAAAATCTGTCCCTTGATAGCATAGAGGGGAACAAAAGTTATATCAAATTGTAATAAAATAATTGATCATCTTGCTAAACATCTAGAAAGTGTTGGTCGGGTCATCAAATAAGGCAACATATTAACTTTTGAAAGAAGGGTAGTCTTATGAGAAAGCATGTAACGTCTAAGATTTTGGGCTGTGAAAATTAAAGCTAGACAATGCTTCTCAATGAGCGAATACTTTACTTCCATCGGTATTAGATGACGACTCAAGTAATAGAGCACATTTTTTTTACCATCATCATTGACTTTAGCTAGTAGGGCTCCGAGGGAGTCATCTAAGGCTGTAGTTTAAAGTATCAATAGTTTTCCCGAGATGGGGGCTGCCAAATTGGAGGTGTCATTAAGTATTGCTTGATGTCCTCAAAGGGCTGCTGACATTTTTCTTCCCAAAAGAATTTGGCGTCCTTTTTTAATTAATGCCGAGAAGGGCTGACACTTACCTGAGAGATTAGAAATAATACGTCTCAGATATGCTAAGTTTGCTTGGAAGGAACGTAGTTGTTTCAAGGTTTTGGGAGGAGGCATTTCTAGGATAGCTTTAATCTTATCTGGGTTGATCTTGATTCCCTGATGATGAACAATGAATCTTAGAAATTTCTCAGAGGTAACGCCGAACGAGCATTTTAAGGGATTCATCTTAAGATTAAATTTTCATAATCATTCAAACATGATCCTTAAATTGTACAAATGGTCTACTTGCTGTTTACTTTTGATGACCAAATAATCAACGTAACGTTCTACATGGTTGTGAATGAGGTCATAAAAATCTTCATCATTGCTCGTTGGTATGTTGCTCCGACGTTCTTTAACCTAAACAACATTACTGTGTAGCAAAAGATCCCAATCGGTGTTATGAATGTTGTAAGTGCTACATCTTCTGGAGCCATCTTGATTTGAATATATCCCGACAATACATCCATTAAGGAGAAAATTTCATGTATCAAAGTGATGTCCACCATCATTTCTGGTATCGGCAACGGAAATTCATCTTTTGGACACGCTTTCTTTAAATCCCTGAAGTCGACACATAAACATATTTTTTCATTTCTCTTCTTAATTGGCACAATATTGGCCAACCATGTGGGGTATTGCTCTTTTCTTACAAAGTTAGCATCTATTAACTTCTTCACCTCGATAATGACTTGCTGCTCTATTTCGAAGAACAGTCTTCTAAGAGGTTACTTCACTGGGCTTATATCTTTCTCCACCCCAAGTTTATGAACTGTAACTTCTGCTGATTGTCCTGACATTTCATGATAACTCCATGCAAAGCAATCTTTAAATTTTGTCAGTGACTTAATCAATTCTGCAGATTCCTTATCACCGAGTAGAGAACTTATAAACATTGGTCGGGGATGTTCTTCTGCTCGAGATTAATTTCTTTCAATTTATCAACAATTGATTTAATTTCTTCTTCAAATTTTGGTGGAGCATCTTCTATCAGCTAATTGGTAGAGTCATCCTCTACATCAAGGCAATCCTATTCTGATTCACTAGTAGCAACCATGCAAAGGTTTGAATCATCGACTGGTCCTAATGTACCAATTTCGAGATCCTATTTTGAATTCGAGACCCTCTTTTGAATTGGGAGTTCAACTTTTAACATTCTATAATTTTTCAAATAGTAGTAATTTATCTTTTTGCACTTGTTTTGGCAAATATCCCCGTTGAATTAAATTTTATACACAAAGAGAAAAGTAACCAAAAGATAATTCCATTAATTCATTAGGGTTCTCTTCCAAATTTACATGATTTTCAAGATTAGTAGAAGTAGAAGTATGATAAAACTTTATCGGCTTTGAACCAGCTCTATGGACATCATTGAACTCTAAAATCTCGACCTTTTGAGGCGAAATCATAATATGGGTCATGGAATTCACATAGTGGTTTTTCCGATCATATATTGACTCATATTCACTTTTCTCCACATCTTTCATGAATATCTCGTACTGTAGTTTCTTCTGTTTTACTGTCATCATTTCCTCCTTAGAACTCTCTTCATCATCAATGTTAATAGTTGGCTTAGCCCATCCAACAATCATATTGGTTTTTCCTTGTCCACGTCCCTAACCTGGACCTTAGGTGTCAGAACTAAAAGAACCTCCACCAACCTGTTCTAAAAGAGTGGTGAAAGAATTGATGAAGCGGAGCTGAATGGCTTCTTCTTTGAGATTCATCTAAATCTTCCACTTTGTTCATCCTAATTACACGAGAAAAGACAATTTTCTTTGGAGGCGCATAGTAGGCGGCATCTTCATGAATGCCCACTTCATGAACTGAAAACAGTTGCAAAACTCTCTAGATGCGATGCTCTTGTCCTTCCTTTTAATACTTAATACATTGGTGTGGAGACGATGGAACCATATTGTGTTTGTGAATCCATGATCAACCCAGTAAAGTTTTAAAAGAGGTCTCGGCGTTGATGATATGGAACTTGGCGGTTGTTACTAGTTCTCCAACTTTCATAAGCAATGTAATCGATCCATGGGCTCTTTCTCCCTTCTTGTTGAATCCTCTTAGCATCATTTAATCGGTCGTAAGCTCCTGAGCCTCAATGTCCAAATAGGCCAGTGTAAATAGACTCATTAAGTTGAGTGATGCTCCAAGATCTACTAAAGCTCTTGACAATATGAATATGCCAATGTTAACGAAGATACAGAGCAATTAGTTATGGTCAGTAGTACCGAGCAACAAGTCTTCATCTGTAAAGGTTACCCCAAGCTGTTCTTTTAATGAGCAAACTTCATTTGAGGATGTGCTGACTAACTAAGCTAAGCAAATCTCTGGATCAAGCGAAGCTGTAACTATAGATTCCCCCATCTCCTTTGACAGAATAAGAGTGTCATAGATGCTTAATTTGGCCGATAACTTCCTAAGATGAGCTAGCATGTTGTAATCCACTCAATACAATCCTCCAACCTTTTCTTGATTATGTGTTTCTTCCATTAGTAGAAGTGGAGGTAACTCTTCTTGAGTTAATATTTGTTTTTCTTTATCTATCGGAGCTCTTCTTAGGGGTAATACCTTTCTGCTCCTTAAGTTTACTTCTATAATTTCATCTTCTTCAGATGTAGTAGGAAAATTTTTTGGTGCTTCTTCTTTGGAAAGATCTAAGTTGATAGCAAGTGGTGCACTGTGGCACTCGAGGATTAGTTCCTCACTCCTGGGGCTATCGTAATCGGTGTGGTCGATGTCTTCTTCAACCTTGTTAACGGGTTCATCGGACTTTAAGTACAATTTGAGGATTGGTTTAGGAATTGAGATCAAGGCTAGATTGAGTAAAATTAGTTACACCATCACCGAAAAATAGGTAAAATGTAGCCAAAATCATAACCATTATCTTCATAATACCCCGTTGGGGCAAAAAGATAATCATACATGGTCAGGAGTTCGAGGATTTTCTTCCTAAAAAATGAGACAATCAATCTAACAAGGTAGCCCCTATCCTACCCCACGTGCTATCAATCTTCACGACGTTATTTTTTTCTTTATATTGTTGTAGCGATATCTTTGACAAAATTTTTATCTTGGGCTGAGCATGCTGTAGACTCTAAACAGCTGCTGAAGCGGTCTGAAGCTGATTTATTATTTTCTTGGACGAGTTGTTTCAAACTGTACTCCATCCATCTACCTCTGAATATGAGTCTACCGGAGTGATCGACTCGGCCAAAATCATATTCACAGAACATTTTTGGGGTTCTTTTAAATATTCTTTTAGGATTGTTATGTTCCCTTCTTTAAGGTTCTTTTTGAGCCAATCCTTGAAGATGAAACAATCCTGTATAGTGTGTCCAAGCACTATATGATATGGGAAATAATTAAGTTGATCCCTTTTATCGACCCCTTTGATAATTGTGTCCTTTTTGAGCCAATCCTTGGACTTCTTCATTAAACATTTGAACATCTTGGGTACCGCTTCGACTTTAAAGGAATACATTGTTTTCCTTCCTTCTGACATGGACAAACCCCTTCGATTCTTTGTTTGGTATGATCCCCCATGATGCGATTGCTGGTTGTACTAGCTATGCTGTTGTGTCTGTTGTTGAGTATGCTGTGAAGAAGACTGAGAATCTTGATGAGACTTTTCTACATGTATCTTCATTGGTTATTTTCCTTCATCAACTCTTGTCACTGTCCCAGACTTCTTCTCAAATATTTGGGCTGCTTTCGTCTTTTCCAATTTCTTCTGGTAATCCATATGTTTAACTTCCTCTTATAGATTGTTGGCTTTACTGAATAGCTTTTTAAAGGACTTGATGGCGAGTCCCTTGAGCATGAAAGCTACTGACCCATGAATGCTCTTGAGTAAGATCTCAATTTCTCCACCTCAAGAAGTAATCTACTAGGGTCTCGTTGGGCTTTTGCTGCTCGATTATGAGATATCTGATAGACACATGAAGATGTGCTCCAGAAAATCTCTTCACAAACAACTATTCTAATTCGACAAATGTCTTGACTAATCCATTGGGTAGTTCAACATACCAATCAAAAGCTATCCTTGATAGGTTGCTAACAAATTGTTGGAAGAGTAAAGCTTTGTTTCCTCCAGTGTTGCCACAACTAGCTCAAAAATGTACTATATGTTGTCTGGGATTTCCAGTCTCATCAAATATCTTAAAGTTTGGTGACATGAAACCCTTATGGTATGGAATGACATCAAACTCTTCCAGGTAGGGTCTACCCTTAAAATCAATGCACTAACATAGATTGAGCTAAGGCCTCCCAAACTTGTTCATCCATTTGTTTATATTCTTTTTCTACTATAGCACTTGATGGAGAATCCTTTTTCAATTGAAAATCTCTATTTGTTGAGGCAACTTCCCTCCTTTCATCGGTGATATGTATAATCTTCGGCTGATTAACTTCTGAAGAAGCTAACTGTTGGGGTTGAGATTGCCCTTGAGCTATAGCCATAGCGGCCATGACAGCGGTCATTTTTTCCATTATTTTCTCCATTTGGCTGATTTGCCCTTATCTCAGGAAGACAACTCTGCGTAGCTCATATACAACATTCTCTTCAATGAGAGGTTCAGCGTTGCGTGCAGATGCAACACCTCTAGTTTCGATGACATGAATGTCCATGAAGTCTTCCTCGAGGTAATCATTAAAGTCAAAATATTTTTCATTCTCTTCATCAATAGAAACTCCACATTCTCAGGCTAACTCAGAATGAGCTTCTCTACCTTTTCTTTAATTCATGATTCTTTTATCACTTTAAGATCTGGAGGACTTTGCTGAACATCTTCTACTTGGTCATCCATCTCGCTGGCAATAGCTATCACAATGTCAGATATTTTGGACCCTTGCTTATTCCATGATCCTGTCCCACGGTTCACTGAACCGTATTGGTACCGTAACCTTGGGTACCCACACCTTTTTCTTTGGTGAAGATGTCTTGAGATGGGGTGTCTCAACATTGGTACGTCAAAGAGAGGTATGCTCCCCATAGTGCGGACAAGATACAATATGAGGTAACCTCCTCATCTTTTCCTTTGGGACTTGATGATGGGTGATTGGCAGAAATCTCAGACCCAAAAGTGACTTAACTTATCGACGTCCTACGCGTTTTGGAACAACAACATTAATAGAATCAATGATGACAATGGTAGTATCTACTCAACTTTACAAACAGAATCTGACTGGAATGTGTGCTGGAAAAACTTCCATTAATTTGTGAGACTGTCGGGCAGATTTGATGTTCCTTAGAATCTCTTTCTTCATGTGAGAGGATACTGCACATTCGACTTGTTTAATTAACTCACTGTCGGAACATCCTTCTTTGGCAGCTAGTCTCTGGAACACTAGACTGACTCGGGTGATAAGAGTGGGCTTCTTTCTCTCCCCACCATGTCCATGAGTTGACGGTAAGGTTGCAGCAATCTTCTGGATACTCTCTTACCTATCAATGTTCATTCAAGGATGGAACCTACTCCCTTGCAGAAGCGGATAGGTCTCCAGTAACTCTGGTTCCTTCTGATGAGGAATTTCATCAACAAACATTTCCTCAGAAATCCGGCTTTAATAGCTCTCTGAATCTTTTGACTACTATTTCTTCTTTGAGTTTGGATTAACGGTACAGTCCTTGAACTCGATCCAATTTCAAATACTGATGTTGGAACAACCAATCCTTTAGTCGGGTCTTTGATGATCATAACTTCTTTTCCCTTAGTAGAAATGAGAGAAATAGGCTTCGCAGGTGCCATGGTGGTAGTAGTCATTACCTTCTTATAAGAAGGGAAATCCTGAAGACGGTTCAGGTTGAACTTAACAGGCAGTTCCTAAGCTTCCATGACAGTAACTTTCATTATAACGGAGGGAGCTTTCTCGAGGATGACCTTGAGATCTTCAAACCCAAATCCAATCTTGATGGTGGGGGCAACGTTATAGGCATTACAGCTCATCAGCAGGTTGCACAAAAAAGTGAGGGTTGGTAATGCCATTGCAGCAGCTTCAAAAGAAAAATCTGGGTTAATTATTTGGCCATTATCTCGCAATTCTAGTGTGAGCACTAAAATCAATAGAGGTCAATATGTAGACTTGGTAAGTTTTTTTTTAATTTGGAAAGATTTTAAACTTTAGTAAAAATAGTTTGTAAGTGGAAAGATTTAATTAATATAAGTAAATTTAAGGAGCAAGCACAACATGACAAAATTTAGTTTAAGTTGCAACATAACAAATCAAACTCAAAAGGGAAAATAAACTTTAGAACCCAGTGCGAGACCAAATTTACAACACATAATGCCCAGGAAAAATTAGTCCACCAACACGCCTTTTGGACGTCCAAGCCCAAAAAAGATGAAAATTCTTAATGAACTCTTGAACCTCTCTGTTTAAAGGTGATTCAATAGACGGTCCTGAAGTCAGAAGGAGTTGATCAAAATTTACCACGACAGGAATGGGTAAAGTATGTCAACGAAAGAAAGGTAATTTGCTTCATAAGGGACATGAACCCATTACGATGAATGAAGATAATATTACCTGATTTAAATAGAAAGAGAACTTATTCCCCAACAGAGTCACCAGAAACTGGTCGACACTAAAAAGTTGAGGAGTTGCCGGTTGGAAGTTGTCTGTCGCCGAAATCAAAATCCCGTCTCCCTCT
>JXCR01144304.1:19716-37888 GCA_002079205.1 Phalaenopsis hybrid cultivar | reverse complement strand
CTTCCCCCCCCCCCACAAACTTAAATTTTTAAATATGAAATAATACAGGTAGAAAGGAAAACAATAAGTATAAATCTCAGTATTGTAGGCATTTTCATCATTCCGAAATTTTTGCAGGTCTTCTCGAATTTTTACTTCACATGGTCTGTAATATTATGAGCTTTCTACACATATAAATTATTAGAGGAATTTATGGGTAATGAAAATTTGAAATAAGTATAAAACTAAAACAAATACAATATTTTCTAACACAACCATAATACTAAACAAAATAATTAAAATTAAAATGCAAAAATAAAAATCACATTATATTACAATCCACAATACTACTCAATATCTATTAAACTACACATGCAAATTTAACTATAACACCAACTTTATAACAAAAATTAAAATTATCCAAGTACAAAAAATAATAAAAATGAAGGTCCTAATACATAAACATCCATTTCTATTACAAAAATATTACAGAAATAAAAGTACAAATATAATTACATAATTTTCATTCAATGTCAAAATCCCAAGCTATATCTTCATCGCCTTGATCAACAGGTGGATCGGGATGATACTAAGTATACCGGGGGCACTCAGGAAAAGTAACATCAGGCTCACTTCTGTAGTGTCGGGCCTGAGCTTCATAAAAGGATACCTCAAAATTTGAATGCCCCTGAAGGTACTCACTATCATAATCGTGTCGACATTTTAAACCTCCAATTCTTTCATTTATCAATTCTATGCTCTTCTGCTGCAAGGTCAACTCATTCATCAAATCAGAGAAGGTAGGAGAACTAGAAGGTGGAAGGTCATAACTTGTAGAGGGGACATCTCTACTAGTGGAAGGTTCTTGACTTCTACTCCCAGTTCTCCATTTCTCATGGGTTTCATAAGTCTTTAAATTAGACTTACTAATGGGTTTCATAGGGTAAACTCATTCTTCATCTCCAATTTCCACTCCAGAAAGTTTGCAAATTATATAAATAAGTCCAGGATGTCCTAGACCTCCACTAGTCTCACTCCTCATCGTAGTCAATATATTCTTAAGAATAATTCTCCCCACATTTATAGTTCTATAATTCTTAATATAGAAATTTAGAATAGCTCTATCTCTAGTTACCTCACTATGGTGATAGGTCGGTAACAAAGTAGAGCAAATAAAATAGTGTCACGCTTAGAGGTGGCATTCAGGATGGAAGCAAAAAAATTTACCCGTTCTCGCTGCTTTATCTTCCATGTTCCTTTCCCATCAGTTAGAAAGTTCATTACATCATTCAGGGGGCCTTCAATCGTACTAAAGGATTCATATATTGGCAGCTAAAAGAGTCTGAGACTTCATAAAAAGTGTTGATGCGGGCAGCAGTAAACTTAACAGGAAATCCATGCACTTGAACAATTCCGTCATCATAATAAATCACATTAGTATAGAACTCCTTCACAACGATTGCATCAGCTTTATTGGTGGTGTAACAAAAGTTTTCCCACCTCCACTCGGCAATAACTCGTTCAATTTCTCCACCCGGACTTTCAAAAACTCTATCTTGTACACACTTCTTTCCTTTAAATATGGAAGTAACTTTTGTTTGAGTCATCGCATTGACGAAGCAAGACTTGTCGAACTCAACTCTTCTCTTTTGACGTGGAGCCATTTCAATCTAATCAAATTATAGAAAAATTCCAAAAATTACTTCAAATATGCAAATCATGGCTTCCAGTAGTAATTCTAAGAGTTCAACATTACGATCCATGAATTTCTTCCCAAATTTTCTTCACATTCTCAAATTTTTCGGATCTCCTCAATGTGCAAGAGATCCATGGTGAAAATCAAATATTTTTAGTTTAGAGTGAAGCTCTTACCTAGAGATGACTAAATCTGGTGTCAAAAAGCCTTGAAATTGCCTTCCAATCCAAGATCTTTCAAGCTTTAGGTCGAAAATGGAGTTTTCAGGAAGAAAGGGATGATGAATACTGGCGGTTGACTAGTTAAAATCATGGTTAAAGGTGTTTTTTTGTGAGATAGCCGTCGGCGTGGTTGATGGCACTGTTGGTGTGCTCTATTGGAATTAAAATACTAAGTCTCGGGAAAATCTAGCCGTCGACAGCGTCGAGGGCGCCATCGGGGGCTTTATTGATTTTGTCCAAATTCTGGATTTTTGCGATTTCGATCAATTTCAAGCCTAAACGACATCTTTTTAATTATTATAGACATAATTTTAAGTGACTAAATGATGTACTTAGCACATATAAATTTTCACAACACAAAACATCGCATTTATATATAAATTCCAAGGGGTACAATATACATTACATAACACACCTAAGTTTAGTATTTTCTTAACCTCAACACATTAATTCAGCATTGCAATCTAAGCCACAGCACTCAAAATGCTGAAAACAAAACATCCTATGCTTAGTCTCAACTATACAGAGATCTAAAAAGTATAATTCTAAAGCAAAGCAAATACAAAGTTCAAATCAAAATACATACATAGACAGATAGGTAGTAATATAAATCTACTAATCTTCAGACTCGGTACGAGATTCTCCTCTGAGATCACCCATTGGTTGCACATGAACGAAGAGGTTGTAGAAGGGTCGAAATGGAAACTCTTCAGTGGAATCCTCTTCTATTAACTTCATCCTCCTCATCAGTCGTATCAAGCTATCTTCTAAATGTCCAGAGTGATCAAAATGTTCCTTCATCCTCCAGTCTAGATGATCAAAGAAATTGGAGATATTATTAATCGCATTCATGACATTTTGTACCTCATTTTTACAATTTCTTGATTCGGTACAGGATCACCAAATACTTATCAGGGACTAAGGGTTTGAACTGGCAGTGAATTCTGAGATGATTGATCTACTATGATGGCCATGTCATTTTCATCTTCAAAAACTCAGAATCTCTCAGTTGGATCCAAAGGCTTCCAAGGTAGCTGTACCTTTTCCCAATTTTCATAGGACACTTGGAACTGAAAAGTTGAGAAAATTGTGGAGGGGTGTCCAAGCCCATAAGTTGATCCATGAACGATCAGGCCCAAAATTGACTTCACAATTATAGATAGCAGTCCCCTTTCCCAATTTTCATAGGACACTTGGAACTGACTGCAAAGTGAGAAAATTGTGGAGAGTGTGTCCAAGCCCATAGTTGATCCATGAACGATCAGGCCCAAAACCGACTTCACAATTATAGATCCAATGTTGATCGACAAAGTTGATCCATGAATGATCAGGCCCAAAACTGACTTCACAATTATTGATCCAATGTCGATCGACAGTCCTCTTTGGATGTAGTAATTCAAAATGGCACTTTCTTTATAAACTTTATCGATCTTCATTATCGGTAACAGTTTTGCAGAAATGAAAAAGTGCCAATATTTCAAAACGGGATTTAGGAGTTTTACACAAAAACTAACATACTCGTTGTCTCTTATTTCCCAGTCGTCAGTTTTGTCCGTTAAATATTGGTAAATTTTATTCATCTGGTTTCTTGTTGGGACGAAATTGGAATAGTGGCAGATAGGAACATTATCTATCATATATAATCTGTTGATCCATGCAGGAGTGAATGTAATCCATCTTCCTCGCACATAAACAACTCCTTGGTTGATTTCATGTAAATTTACATAAATTTCTTTCACCACTGGAACCACCATGGTGGAGGTAGTGTAGCGTAGCACGTCCCATCTTCGCCACACTATCGTTTCTTCAATATCCTTCATGAGGTTATTCAATCCACGAATTATGAATTCTCATTCCTTGATCAATCTTTTCTTCATCAGTAACTTATTGAAGATTCGCTGTGCTTCCGCACTAATAAACTTTCGCCGATTGAAAACTCACATTCTGAGGTTATCACGGGAATTGGACGCCATAGAAATGAGGTTGGTAGAGTTTCACTTCGTTTTTGGAGGGAAAATATGAAGTAGAAATCGAATTTTTTAGTTTAGAAAGAAAATTCCCGCCCAAAAACCACCATTTGAACCCACATAACCGTCAATTTGCCGGTCTCGCAGTCGGCGGGGTCGATGGCGCCGTCGGTGGGCCTCTATATTAATTTTGTCTGGACTCTCGGGAAAAACCCGCCGTCAGCGCCCAAGGTAAAATTTGCACAGTTTCACTCTGGTTCGAATGCTTTCCAATTTTTCTTCATAGATCCCAATTTTTAAGATATTTCTAGGGTAATTAAGAGTAATAGAGCTTAATACTACCACAAACTAATGATAATTTCAAATAAAAACTACTATAATTGTGATAAAAATAAAGATAAACATGGGTTGCCTCCCATAAAGCGCTTAGTTTAACGTCGTCAGATCGACCTGTTCAAGTAACTATGGGTTGCCTCCCATAAAGTCCCATTCAGGTTGATTGATCATTAAAACCTCTTTAAAATTTGGTCTTTTACCCTCATAATATGGCTTTAATTTATGTCCATTTACTTTAAATCTATTTCTCATTTTCTGATCTTAAATTTCAACAGCTCCATAAGTATAAACTTGAGTCACTGTAAAGGGTCTTAACCAACGAGACTTCAATTTCTCAGGAAATAACTTCGGCCTAGTGTTGTAAAGTAAAAATTCTTGTACTGATTCAAAGTTCTTCTAGTTAATCTTCCAATCATGCCATAACTTTAATTTCTCCTTATAAATTCTGTCGTTGTCATAAGACTCATTTCTTAATTCTTCCAATTCATTTAGTTGTAACAATCTCTTCTTACTAGCATCTTCAAATTATAATTAAATTCTTTAATCGCCCAATATGCTTTATGCTCCAATTCTACTGGTAAGTGACAAGTCTTTCAAAAAATCAGTTTGTAAGGAGTCATTCCAATAAGAGTTTTATAAGCAGTCCTGTATACCCATAATGCGGTATCGAGTCTAGTGGACCAATCTACTCTACTAGGGTTTACAGTCTTTTCAAGTATTTGTTTAATCTCTCTATTAAAAACTTCAGCTAGCCCACTAGTTTGAAGATGATAGGCAGTAGATATTCTATGAATAATATTAAACTTTTCTATCAATTTCTGAATGTATTTATTCCTAAAATGGGATCCTTCGTCAGTGATAATCATTATAGGCATTCCGTATCTAGTGAAAATATTTTTCTTTAAAAATCTTGAAACACTTTTAGCATCACAACGAGGTAAAGCTTGTTCTTCAATCCACTTAGAAACGTAGTCTATTGGAATTAATATATATAAGTTTCCAAATGAAGGAATAAATGGTCCCAAAAATCTAATCCCCAAACATCAAAGATCTCAACTTCTAACATGAAATTTAGAGACATTTCATTTCTTCTAGATATATTGCCTACTCGTTGACATCGATCACAAGTTTTTATATATCTATAAACATCTCTAAAGTTAGTAGGCCAATAAAATCTAGCTGGTAAAATTTTATGACAGTTTTACCAATCCCAAAATGTCATCCAAATTTAGNATTCTTTAATCGCCCAATATGCTTTATGCTCCAATTCTACTGGTAAGTGACAAGTCTTTCAAAAAATCAGTTTGTAAGGAGTCATTCCAATAAGAGTTTTATAAGCAGTCCTGTATACCCATAATGCGGTATCGAGTCTAGTGGACCAATCTACTCTACTAGGGTTTACAGTCTTTTCAAGTATTTGTTTAATCTCTCTATTAAAAACTTCAGCTAGCCCACTAGTTTGAAGATGATAGGCAGTAGATATTCTATGAATAATATTAAACTTTTCTATCAATTTCTGAATGTATTTATTCCTAAAATGGGATCCTTCGTCAGTGATAATCATTATAGGCATTCCGTATCTAGTGAAAATATTTTTCTTTAAAAATCTTGAAACACTTTTAGCATCACAACGAGGTAAAGCTTGTTCTTCAATCCACTTAGAAACGTAGTCTATTGGAATTAATATATATAAGTTTCCAAATGAAGGAATAAATGGTCCCAAAAATCTAATCCCCAAACATCAAAGATCTCAACTTCTAACATGAAATTTAGAGACATTTCATTTCTTCTAGATATATTGCCTACTCGTTGACATCGATCACAAGTTTTTATATATCTATAAACATCTCTAAAGTTAGTAGGCCAATAAAATCTAGCTGGTAAAATTTTATGACAGTTTTACCAATCCCAAAATGTCATCCAAATTTAGAATCATGACATTTCAGAATGATTAGCTCAGTTTCTTCATAAGGTACACATCTCCTCATAATCAGATCTTTACATTGTTTATATAAATAAGGCTCATCCCAAAAATATGCTTTTGCATCATGAATGAATTTCTTTTGTTGTTGCAGTGTCAGCATAGGTGGCAAAATATCACTTACAATATAGTTAACAATATCAACATACCATGGTATTTTCCACTCATTAATATTATAAAGTTGTTCATCAGGGAAACTGTCTGTAATTTCATTGTCAGTGTCAGATAAGTCTTGATTTTCTAATCTTGACAAATGATCAGCAATTTGATCATCAGTTCCCTTTCTATCAATAACCACAAGATCAAATTCTTGCAACAAAAGTATCAACAGTCTTTGCTCTTGCAGATCATTTAATTCTTAAGATATAATAACAGGTAATGTAGATGAGTCTCCTAAAAACACATACTTCAAGTGGCTAGGCAATACTTTCATCTCAAGTTCAGGTGGTTTTATAATTGATGGAAATAGATTTTTATCAGCATTTTTCATACTATCCAACATCTCAAATCTTTCTTGAACATAATCTAATTCTTCATTTTCTAATTCATTGAGAATAATTTCGTCACTCTCTTCAAATTCTTCTTTCTCTTCAAAATGTCCTTTAAAATGTTCGTTCAGTAGATGTTCAATAATTTCCATGCGAAAACATTCATTATCACTTTCAACAGTAGGGTATTTCATAGATTTCGCAATGTTAAAAGTCACTTCTTGATCATTACCTCTCATAGTTAATTCTTCTTTTTGAACATCTATCATATCTTTTCCAATAACTACGCCTAAAATGATAGGTATTTCTTTATCTTTCTCCATATCTAAAACAATGAAATCCACAGGAAAAATAAATTTATCCACTTTTACTAACGCATCTTCTATAACTCCCTTATGATATGTAACTGAATGATCCACTAACTGTGTAGGTGGCTATGTAACTGAATGATCTACTAACTGTAGAGTTACAGAAGTAGGTGAGACTTCTCCTAATTCTAATCTTTTGAAAATTGATAGAGGCATAAGATTAATGTTGGCTCCCAAATCACATAAAGCTCTTCCATAAAATTTTTCACTGATAACACACAGTACAGTGAAACTGCCAGGATCTTTTAATTTTTCAGGATGCTTTTTATGAATAATTGCACTACACTCTTCGCTAAGTGCAACAGTTTCGTTATCCGTGAACTTCCTTTTTTTGTTCATTATCCGTGAACTTCCTTTTCTTATATAGTGAAACTGTCAGGATCTTTTAATTTTTCAGGAAGCTTTTTCTGAATAATTGCACTACACAAGTGAAACTACCTGGATCTTTTAATTTTTCATGAAGCTTTTTCTGAATAATTGCACTACACTCTTTCACCGATAACACACGGTATAGTGAAACTACCTGGATCTTTTAATTTTTCAGGAAGCTTTTCTGAATAATTGCACTACACTATTCAAGTGCAACAGTTTCATTATCCGTGAACTTCCTTTTCTTGTTCAGAATATCTTTCATAAATTTTACAACAGTTTCATTATCCGTGAACTTCCTTTTCTTGTTCAGAATATCTTTCATAAATTTCACATGATTAGGCATTTTCTCTAAAGCTTCTACAAAGAGAATGTTTACTGTTAACTTCTTAAGAATTTCTAAAAATTTGGAAAATTTTTTATTCTGTTTATGTTGCTTCAATCTTTAAAAAAGGCGTTTCTAAAAATTTTGAAAATTGTTTATTCTGTTTATGTTGCTTCAATCTTTGAGGAAACGGCGGTGGGGTTTCTCCACAGTAATTTTCATTAGTGTAAATGGATACTCTAAATCTGGGTATTCATGATCATTCTCTTTTTCGGTTTCCACTTTCTCTTTTTCAGTTTCTATTTTTTTTTTGTACCCTTGTTTTCAATTCTTTTCCACTTTGTAATTGTATCGCTTTGATTTGTTCTTTTCCTTGGTCTTTAGGATTTGGTTCCACAATACTAGGAAAAGTGCCTAATGTTCGGTTACTGAGCGCAGTAGCGATATGCCCTAATTGGTTTTCAATATTCATAATAGTTGTTCCTTGTTGTAATTGATTTCCTTGAATTTGTAATTGATTTCCTTAATTCTGCAATTGTTGACCCATGTTTAATATCATCTCTTCCATAGACAACTTCTTATCCTTAATTTGAGTATTACTGTTAAATCCTGAAGGATAAGAAGGTCTATAGTTAACATTTCCTTGGTTGGATGAATTTTCTAATGGGTTCACTGGGTTGTTTCCCTATTGTTTATTTGTAGAAGAATTGTTATTCCTATTAAAATTTGGATGATTCTTCCAACCTGGGTTATATTAGTTCAAATAAGGGGTTGTTGGGTCTATTAATAGCATTTAAAGTCTCATATGAAGGTTGAACATCCACAAATTGCCGGGTCTATTAATAGCATTTAAGGTCTCATATGAAGGTTGAACATCCACAAATTGCCCAGATGAGTTCTCTTTCATCATAGGAGGTGTTGGAAAATAATTCATCCCATAATGATCTAATTTCATTGATATTGCTCCAATCTGTGAAGCTAACATAGATAGTACATCAGAATCATGGATACTAGCTACTCTTTTTAGGATTTATCCACTCAGAGGGCCATTGAAAATTGTTGCTAGCCATCTCTTCTATTAATGAATAAGCCTCATCAAAAGGTTTTGACATTAAAGAACCTTTAGGCGCAACATCTATAATCAATCTAAGAGATCCTACTAATCCATTATAAAAAGTTTGAATTATCAACCAATCTAATAACGAATGATGATGACACTTCCTAAGAAGATCTTTAAATCTCTCCTAACCTTCGTATATTGACTCTCCATCAATTTGACAAAATGATGTTATGCTAAGAAGATCTTTAAATCTCTCCCAAGCTTCGTATATTGACTCTCCATCAATCTGACAGAATGATGTTATGTCCATTATAAAAAGTTTGAATTATCAACCAATCTGGTAACGAATGATGAGGGCATTTCTTAATAGTCTTTTAATCTCTCCCAAGCTTCATATATCGACTCTCCATCAATCTGACAAAATGATGTTATGTCATTTAAGCTTCATATATTGACTCTCCATCAATTTGACAGAATGATGTTATGTCATTTCTAAGTTTAGCAGTTCATATATTGACTCTCCATCAATCTGACAGAACGATGTTATGTCATTTCTTAGTTTAGCAGCACCAGTCTGGTAATGAATGATGAGGGCAATTTCTAAGAAGATCTTTAAATCTCTCCCAAGCTTCGTATATTGACTCTTCATCAATCTGACAGAACGATGTTATGTCATTTCTAAGTTTAGCAGTTTTAGATGGACATAAATATTTGGATAGAAATTTCTGTGAAAGTTCTCCCCAAGTTCTAATAGATCCTGGTGCTAACGAATTTAACCACATCTTAGCCTTATCCCTCAGTGAAANAGATCATGGTGCTAACGAATTTAACCACATCTTAGCCTTATCCCTCAGTGAAAAAGGAAAAAGTGTAAGTCTAACAGCATCGTTTGAGACTGTTATATTTAAAAGTAGCACATATAAAACTAGCGAGGTGTAAGTTAGGATCTTCATTTGGTGTACCTCCAAATTGATTGTTTTGTATCGTCTAAGTTTAACAACATCGTTTGAGACTCTATCATATTTAAAAGTAGCACATAGTTCTAAAGGTCTAACAACATCGTTTGAAACTCTGTCATTTTTAAAGGTAGCACAAAGTTCTAAAAAACTAGCATAAGTTCGGATCTTCATTTGGTGTACCTCCAAATTGATTGTTTTGTACCATTTGGATAATAGAATTAGGATCTTCATTTGGTGTACCTCCGAATTGATTGTTTTGTACCATTTGGATAATAGCAAATTTAAGCTTCATTTGGTGTACCTCTGAATTGATTGTTTTGTACCATTTGGATAATAGCAGGTTTAAGCACAAATGAATTAGTGGCTACATCAGTGTACCTCCGAATTGATTGTTTTGTACCATTTGGATAATAGCAGGTTTGAGCTCAAATGAATTAGGAGCTACGTCAGGATTTTGGATAGATAAGTCAATTTCATCTGCTGTAGCATTTGCATAGTCTTGTAGGGGTCTAGGTTGGTGTTCATTCTCTGTTCCTTGATTGCTCATGTTGTTTTCCATTGTATAAGAATTTCTAGGTTCTCTTCTTAGTCTTCTAATTCTTCTAATAGTGCGTTCTAATTCCGAATTGTCAATAAGATTTTCAGGTCCAAATTTACGCATACAATTTGAAATCAGTACACAGTAATATAATTAGCTAAATATAAAAATAAGTTGCAATTCAAGAAAAATTTTTTTAATAAGCCTAATTTGTCCGTTACTCTAATTGTGATTTTACTCACTCATTCCCCAACAACGGTGCTAAAAACTTGACCGATGACTTTATATATGCTCAAAAGTATAAGTTAAATATGGACATAATAAATATTCAATAATTGTAAAGTCTTATATATATATATATGATTATAAAGATGTATAGATATAATATTCAATAATGTTAAAGTCAAATTAAAAATACAAGATAAATATGGACTTAATAAATATTCAATAATTGTAAAGTCACACTTATCAACGTATAGATTCGATAAAGATGGATGTATAAAATATTTAATAATTGTAAAGTCACACTTATCAACGCAAGTATACGTATCACTCAAGTAATATAGGGCTCTAATAGAGTGTAAAGTCACACTTAATATGTTTGATTTAATAAAGATGTATATATATATAATATTCAATAATGTTAAAGTCAAATTTGTCAACACAATTATACATATCGCTCAAGTAATATAGGGCTCTAATGGAGTCCTAGATATCAATCCCACAGGGAGTAGTTTAGAATTATGGACTAAGACCTTACGTATCGCTCAAGTAATATAGGGCTCTAATGGAGTCCTAGATATCGATCCCACATGGAGTGGTTTAGAACAGCGAACTAAGTTTTTAGAAAAATAATACTTTAATCAAAACAATGAAGTTCACTTTGCTTATCTGTCACTAATAGTCAATTGAAATAAATATGTAATTTTAATAACTATTAAATAGCTAATGATACTAATGAGGGTTTAAATGTGATATTTAATATATAAGAATGCATCCTTCTCCTTGTCAAGAAATTATAGTGAATGGATAAAGTGAGTTAGTTTAAACTTTATTGTATCAAATAGGAGCATACCTATTCTTTACCCTTTGGTCCAGGCATAAAGAACATTAAGTAATCCTACGCTTGTTTACTGAATCTGCGGCAAGGCTGGGAGGATACCGACTCTTACTTCAGAGCTCCCACGTTCCCCCACTTGAGGGCTAACATCTACACTTCAACAACCAAACGATAGGACAGAATTGAAGATTTTAGTCTCTCACTCCAAAATTTTCAATTCTACGCCCGATAATATTATTTCCCTATTTATTTGCACCCACCTTCCAAGGGCTTTGAACTCGCTAAATCTTGGATGTAATCTTCACTTTAGTTGTAAAACTCAACATATTTTAACAAATGAATTGGCCAGATTGAAGGTAAACTAAGATCGTAGTGAAAAGATCATCACAATTTCTTTAACATTTTCATGGCTTCACCAATTCAAATCTTCATTTCACAAATCTTAAGACAAGGCGAAAGATAGAGATAACTACTCAGATCTCATAGGGAAAACACAAAAAAACTTGGAATTCATAAATAAAATTAGAGTAATACAAACTACAACAAGTAAATAACTTATCTCTAATTTCTCCCCAAGAAACTCCTCAAAGTTTCTCTGAATCTCTTCCTTTCTTTACAGCACACAGAATTCCTCATCGAAGTAGCAAGGAGGAAGAAATCTCTCACCTTCCCTCCACTCTTACAAGCTCTCATAGAATTCCTCACAATTGGTACACACTATTGGAACATTTCTAACATCCAGAACCTCTAGCCCCTCCTAGACTCTCTAGATTTTCGGCCAAAATCTTCTTTTAAAGTTGTGGATGAACTTTCCTAAGAGTTCCTTAAGCATCCCTTCAAAATTTAGCCTTATCCAAAGCTTGAGTAGGCATAACTGCTAGGCTTGTCGTGGCAGCCTTGAGGGCGCCATCGGCGGACTTCTGGAGAATTTTATCTTGTAGCCTCGGGAAAAACTCATCTAAGGAATGGTTTAGCTAGTGTAGACATGTTCTGTTATTGAAGATGATCATGTTGCCCACATTGTTAGATCCAAGCTCATCGTCGTGGTGAGTTTAAGTTTTCTAATGTGTCATGTCATGATGTGAAATCAAGTGTTCCTAAGGGTCATGGTTGTTTAAATATTATGGGGCATGTTCAAGTTGATTAGAGCGACACCGATTAGGATCCTACGATTCCCTCATTCTGGTACCACTATTTTCTTTCGGATTCATTTAGTTCAAATGAATTTACTAAACTTAACCTAATTAGTTCCATACTTTCATTTAGAATATGGGAAATCTCGTTAGCAACCATAGGTTACCTCGTCCAAGGGATTCCTAATCATCTGATAGAGATGTTTTTATTTAGTTACAATTATTGATTTGTGATTTTTGTGATTAGATTTTGAGTTGTCTTATATTTTGAATATTGTGGTGGTGAATTTTATCTTCTTTCATTTTTAAAATTTTTGTTTTGGTTTTGTAGCTATCCTAGAAGTTTTTGTTTTCTTGTAGGGTAACATCCCATTATTTAACATGCAAGTTTGAAGCAAGAAGTACAGAAAGGTAAACACAGTAATTTAAAATGCGTACCTTTTGATTCTTTTAGTTCGTCCACCTGAAAGGTTAGTATTTGCAAGACATGTATATAATTTTGCAGGGAATTTAAATTGTAGGAGTAGATGAAGATATAACTATCCAACCCCAAAGTATGACTTTATTGAGCCTTAGTGGATGATTCAAGAACAAAATATGGCAAGTTCAACTTGTCCTTCAAAATATCCAAAAGATTTCAAAGTGCTCTGGGTATGACTCTGAATTACTTTGAAGATCTCTTGAATTAATTTGAGTTCATTTCTAAACTTATGATTTTGTTCCATTAGTCATCCAAGTTTAGAGTGTAGCTACCCCGTTGCCCAGTAAAACATGACAATTCAATTATTTTGACGGAAGGATACTTAGTCAATTTGACACTTTACTTTAAGAATGCCCTTAAGGTAAGCCTAAGTCATTAAAGATTTGGTGCTCATCACAAATGGGCTTGAAGTGCTTAAAAGATGTTAATCATTTATCATGTCATCACTTCTAAACACCAATCAATATAATTAAATATTAAGCTTTGCTCACAATCAAACCCTTAACAATTTCAAAAGGGAGAAGTCATCACCATCATAAAACTTTTATTTAAATGATAGGTATCCTTATCAACAGATCATTCATCACCAATCATGTGCTAGAAGTGAGTGAATTATCATCTTCCTAGTTTAAACCCATCACTTTAAGATTATTTGATTTTAATTAACTTCCGAATCATGAAGATTAAGGAAATTATGATTATGAAAAGGTGGTAAATGAGTATATACCTTTAACCCATTACATTTCAATCATCCAATGCATTCATTAAGGATCATAATTACCCATCCCCAATGGTTAATCTAAATTTTTATTAAGACACCAAAATCTAAAATTACCACTTTTCTCTTTGGGATTTTTCATCTTATAATTCTTCAAGTAAAATTCAAATGAGCTTCAAAATCTTTGAGTATCCCATCCATGAATTAATTAAATTATCAAGGAGGAAAGTATGATTTTTCCAATTTTGATTTAATTTAAAATGATTATTTTAACCCAAAAAATAGGATTTTTAAATGTTAATTTTTTTAATTAAACAAAATGAAGTTTTAATTTATGAGAAAATTATTGGTGTTTTGCCTAGCTCAGAAGAATACTTAAACAAAATTTTATTATTTTTTGAAAAATATTATAATTCTTATAATTATTTAAAGGTTATTTTAAATGATTATTTAAATACCAAATATGTTTTAATCTCCAAAATTCACTTTTAAATTTTTATTAAACCCTCATAAGTCCAAGAAACTTAGAGGAAAAATTTTATATTTTTATTATTCATTTTAAATTTATTGTAATTGATTTAATGGAAAATAAGAAATATGCATTTTAGGCATTTAGAAATTTATTTTTTACTTAAAAAAAAAGAGAAAAAAAATATTTTAAGGTGTCCCAAGAGACCAGCGAACAATTGAACACATTTTTAAACATTTTTGTATTTTTGAAAATTTTACTTATTTTAATTATTTTTAATTAAAATATACTTTTAAAATAAAATATTTTCACAAAAAAAACTTTTTCTTTTATTAAATGTCTCTGATCCCAAGGAACTAAGAAAACTATTTTTCATAATTTTTTAATTTAATGTAATTTATTTTGTGCAAAAATACTATTTTTACTTACAAAATCCACTTTAATCGCGAGATCAACTTAAATAAATTTCAAATTTTTTCAGTGAGTTGAAATGATTTTTATAAACAATGTGGAATCAATTTTGCCAAATTTTGATTTATATTTAATTTAAATAAATTAACAAAAAGTAGAAAATGTTCAATTAATTACAAAAATATACAAAATTATTCAAATCATCACAATATTTTTCCTAAGCTCTCCTGACCACAGGTAACCTAACAAAATTGATCCCATAATTTGCCAAGGAATATTTTAAACTATATGATTAATTAAAGCCAAAATATTCATTTAGGCTTGAAATATAGGGTTAGAAGCACAAAGGTGCTCTCCAACTTTGAAAAAATCAGAGGAAGTACCCTCTGTCATTAGGAATCAACCCTAAAAATTTCATGTCATGGTGATTAGTATTTAATCATAATGAATTAAAATACCTCAGAGAGCATTGAATTAATTAAAAATCATACACTTGACAAATAATTTTTATTTTGGGTCCACATTGTTCTCTTTTGTTCACTGAGCAATATAGTATTTGTCTTTTATTTTTATAATTTTAATATGCAAAGTTATGACTTTTCAAAGATCTGTTATTTATTTAAATCAGGAAATTCCTAATTTTCTATTCTTCCCAATCATGTGTCGCGTTATCCTCGTCCTCTCTGAAACACAACACGTCACCTCTTGGTTTGACGCTGCCATCTGACTCAGTAGCCACATGTCCCACTATTCACGCATGAAGACTCTGACAGGCTCGATCTCGTCCATCCCTTCAATACACGCTCGATCAGACGACTCTCCGTCGTCATCCCCGATAGCCAAAGCCCGTGAGCCGTCTAACTTCTAGACCTAAGATCTCACTCGATATTAACCTAAATCACACGGGGTTTGTTCCTACACCTTCATCCACTCAAGTATAACACATTCATATAGTTATAATGCTATGAAATCAAACTTCACTTCACATTTGGTAAAAATGAGCTCAAGATTAGGTTTAATGGCCAATACCTTTGTGTGAGAGGGGAAACCTCAATCAGATGCTTGTGAAAGCTTCAATGGATTCCAACAAACCTCCTGGATGTGTTGGTTTCCTCTGGTGTAAGCTCCAAGTAGAAGTTCAATGAAATGGGGTGAGTCCTTGGTCTAGGAGTGGCTTAGAGAGCTCAACAGATGGGGACTTCAATGGAAATCCTCCTCTCTTACTCTGAGGAAGCTCAATGGAATTTCAATTTGGAGTTTGGGGGAGTTTTGAGGATGGCCAAAATTTTTCCTGATTTTGAGCTAAAAAATTGAGGTCAGGTGATGGGGGAAGTGACCAAGAAATGATTGAAATGAGCTTAAGGATTATTAGAGAAGTTTTGGGAGCAATTTGACAGAGTTTCCCCAAGGAAATTGGATTAACTTATGTTTGGGCCATGGAGGAGAGGTTTAAATAGAATGGCCTAAGGTGGAGCTCAGGGCTTTGATTTGGGTGCAAAGTGGAGCTGAGGTGGAGGCCTTGAAAGTACTAAGAGCCAATCAGAGCTAGGCAGCTTGGATGGGTGATTTAGGTTTTGATTTAAGGCCAGTGGCTTTCAATTTTTAGGTTTTCCGACCATTAGGCCAGTCGGCAAGGCCATGTGTGGTGGCCAGAAGAATCAGGTGAGCCAAGGGGAGGTTAATTATGATTAACCCTTAATGGTTTGGCATGATGGAAAAGTATTTTCAAATAAGGCCAAAATATGGTTAAGATCACTTAAATCAAGGGACCATTGGTCCACGACTTATCTAGGGCGGGATAGGTGAGTCTAGCCTAGTCACTAGGGTCCATTTGGTGGTTGTGGTGTCATTAATTTGGTTATTTGGGAATAACTAAGTCAATCTTGGTGCATGGGTTCAATTTGGGTCAATTTTGATTGAAGTTAGGTTTGGATTAGTCTATCCATGGAATTGAGCCCAATTTATTGATCAATTTTGTGTAGATGATTGTCATGAAGAGTTTGGAAAAGATTTGGAGTGATTTTTAATTGGACTTTGGCATTTGGTCAATTTAGGGGGTGTTGGGTTACAGTTGGCTTAGGTTGGGTTAGAGTTGGGTTAAGTCCAAATTTATGGTTGAAAATAGTCTATGTGAATAACAAGAAGAATTCTCAACATTAATTTGGTGTCAATTCTTGGGTTTGGGCATTCAATTACGTGACATTTGGGCATGTGGCTATGTTGGGGCAAATTTAGGGATTTTGAATTTGGGTTGAAATTAAGTGGAATTGATGCTTGAGCAAGCTCAATTAAGGGTTCAATTTTATTTGTGTAAGTGTTTTGAAGAGTTAAAGATGTAAATTGAAGTAATTGAGTGGGCCATTGGTTTCAATTGGGTGAGATTGGGTCATATGGTTAAAATTGGGGTTTTGGTTTGGATCAAAATTGAGATCAAAGAATGGGCCAATTAAGCTTGGCTTTGGTTTGAAATGATCATAAGAATGATGAATTTGAGTTTGGAATTGAAATTGGAAAAAATTGGGGTCAAATTGATGGACATTTGGGGTGAATTTGGAAAAATTGAGCCTTTAGGGGCAATTTGGGGCTTTTGGTCAAAAGAGGTCAAATTGGTCAAATTGGTATCAATTGAAGGGTTCAAATTGGTTTTTGAGACATTTGAAATGATTTTGGAGATTTTAGGAAAGTTTGGGATACTAAGGGTATTTTTGTAATTTTGGCAAATTTGGGTGTATTTTGGTAATTATTTCAATTTTGGGTGCTTTTGGGTGCTTTTGGGCAATTTGAGTAGTTTAAAATGATTTTTTAACAAATTTGGGTATTTTGGGTGAAATTGGGATTTCTTAGCTAAATTTGAGATTTGGGGGTGTTTAGGTAATTTTGGTAGGTTTGTGGGGCAAAAGGCCAAGTTGGATATTTTGGTAAAATTGGGGTGCCAACCACTTTATGTGAGTCATGGACCAATGGAATCCACATTTGGGTCCTCTATGTACTGGTCTTAGCGAAGCCCCAGCCTAGGGCTAGTGGGTCTGGGGGACCATCTACATGAGTCTCCCAAAGGATCAAGGGATCAAAGTCAACAAAGTTTAGGTTTAGGGTTATGAGTGAAAGTGAGTTGCAAGTGAATGAACCAGCTCCAGATCAACACCTAGGGTCAACCTTAGAGCCAAGCAGTCATATGGGGACTCACCTTGAGCTCTCCATATTGACCACACCTACTAAGTGCTAGAGGTTATGATTAATATGTGAGAGTTCATGTTGAGAAAAGAATGGTTTAGAGTTTCTAATGGTGAGGATTCCTTTTCTAGTCCTATAAAAATATTCAACAGGAAATTTTTATGGCTAGACTCTTGGCTACTAAAGAGTTAAAACTAAACCTCGACCAAAAGTGAGGCCAACACAAACTATAAAAACTTAAGTAAGCAAAATAAATATAAAGTAAATTTAATGTAAGCTAAATGAAATTCAGTTAAAAGAACATAGTTAACTAATTATTTTCTAAACTTCAAAGTTAAACTTACTAAGACTAAACAAAGTTTTGTAATGAAGAGTTTAAATTTAAGAAAGCACCATTCCTCTTTACAATGAGTTTATGGATTGTGAAGTAATTAAAATC
>JXCR01144304.1:0-19528 GCA_002079205.1 Phalaenopsis hybrid cultivar | reverse complement strand
ATATATATATATATATATAAGTAGGCTCCCTACATGTTCAAATAAAACTTGAGATTACAATTCAAGGAGATAACCCAGGTTCATGCAAAAAATATAATACAAGAAAAACCTATGAAAAAGGATCAACCTATTGAGGAACCCTTTCCTACAAAGCAAAAATAAAGTATACCAAAATTATAGGTATAAACCCCCAAAATAACTAACAGAAAAGAATATGAGGAGTACAACAGCTGTAGAGGAGCAGCATAAGTAGGAGCAATCCTATTCTTTATATTCTGAGAGTGCATAAAGAATATTGACTAATCTAGAGTTTGGTCCCTAAATCTGTGGTTAGGTTGAGAGGATACTAGTTGCCACTCCAGACCTCTCACTTCTTCCTCTCCTGAGGGATAACAATCTTGCTTAAGTTTCCATGCAACTTGACTAAATTGAGGATTTTAGTCTATCACCCTAAAATCTCCAAGTATGTGCCAATCAAAATAAATTTCCTTATTTATTTGCCCTCAACCCCATGGACTACATTCTCACCCATGAAATTGAATGTGACTCTTACCTAGTTGTAGAAAGCATAGCCCTTTCAGATCTTTTGTTTCTCAACAAAATTTAACATGTCAATTTACCAGATCAAAAAGTAAATGAAAATCAGAGTTTGAGTCATCACAATTTATTGACACTTAATACCTTTCATAGCAAAATTAATCCTTCTCAAAATCATATCTCATTGTAGGAGAAGGATAAGCAAGACTACTCAAAATTCATGAGAAAGATACCACAAAACATAGATTTTATATATATAAACAAGTTTAAAAAACAAAGAAAGGAAAGAACACAACTTATCTCACACTCTTTCTCGGGAAATCCCTTGAAGTTCCCTGTAAATACTTTCTCTCTTTCCAGTCACACTAAATTATCTCTTAAAAATGTAATGAAGAAGAAATCTCTCACCTTCCCTCCCTTTTTACAACTCTAGAAGAAAAACCTAACTCTTCTCCACAACTCTTTCCTCTTTAGTAACCTAGGGTCTAACCATAGGATTTTTCTGTTGACTATTTCTAGAGGACTAGAAAATTAACCCTCACCATTAAAAACTCTAAATCATTCTTTGCTTAACTTGAAGTTCCACATATTGGTTTAAACCTCTAGGGCTTAGTAGATGGGGTCAATATGGAGGAGCTCAAGGTGAATCCCTATAGGAAAGTTTGGCCTTTAGGTTGACCGTGGGTGTTGTTCTGGAGCTAGTTCACTCACTTGCACTCACTTTCACTCACAACCCTAAACCCAAAATTTTTTGACTTTGATCCCTTATTTCTTTGGGAGACTCATGTAGATGGTCCCCTAGACCCATTAGTCCTAGGCTTGGGTTTAGCTAAGACCAGTACATAAAAGACCCAAATGGGGATTCCATTGGTCCATAGCTGAAATAGGGTGGTTGACACATCAATTTCACCAAAATATCCAACTTAGCATTTTGGCCCCCCAAACCTACCCAATTTACCTAAACAGCCCAAACCCTAAATTTAACCAAAATTCTCAATTTCACTCAAAATTCATAAATTTGTCCAAAAAACGTTTAAAAGCATTTCAAACTACCCAAATTGCCCAAGACATCAAAAAATTTCCTAAATTACTAAAATCCCCCCCAAATTTGCCAAAATTACAAAAATTCCCTTGGTGCCCAAACTTTCCCAAACCCATCAAATTCATTTCAAATGTCTCTAAAACTTATTTGCACCCTTCAATTGAACCCAATTTAACCAATTTGACCTTTTTTGACCAAAAGCCCCAAATTTCCCTTAAAGGCCCAATTACCTCAATTCATCTCAAATGTCCATCAATCTGATCCCAATATCCCCCAATTTCAATTTTAAACTCAAATTCTTCTTTAACAAACTCAATACATACCAAATATGAACCCAATTATCCTTAAATTTGAGCCCAATTTCAACCTAAATTCAAAACCCCCAAATTTTGCCCCAATTTAGCCATTCTCCAAATGTCACCAAATTGAATGATCAAATCCCAAAATTGACACCCAATTAATGTTTAGAACTCTTCAAAACACCCCCCTAAATTAAATTTATCCATAAATTGGACCATAGCTAAACTCTAGCCTAATCCAAAGCCAAGCTTAACTCAACATCTCCAAATTTGACCAGATGTCCAAATACCACCAAATTGAACTCCCAAATCAATTCAAAATCACTCCAAATCTTTTTCAAAATCTCTATGAACCATGTAGAACATCTTGATCAATCAATTGAGATTGAACCAAAATTTTGATGAAATTTGAATTTAACATGTTTTTGACTCGATCGTCGCCAAGGATGTCCGAACTATCTCGGATGACGAAACGGACTGCGCCGACACATCTAAAGCATCAAAATTACCTAGGGAGGACACCCATTTTGATGTGGTTTCATGCACACATTAATTGGAAAGTTTTAAATATTATATATTATAAAAAAATGGAGAAAAGGAAAAATTCATTTATTTTTATTGAATCCTAAATCCCTAAGCCTTCACTAGGTCTGCTTGCCCCTTCTCATTCTCAAAACTTGTTGCTGCCCTATTTTTCTCTATCATGAGCTAGCTCTGGATGTGACTCCCTGTTCTTCTCTGTGGCACACAAGCCTTCCCATCATGAGCCCTGACTCTCTCTTGTCTCGTCGTCGGCCTAGTCGATGCTGTCGCCGACCTAGCCTGCTCCCTATCACTACCTCCTCTGCTGCACTACCAAGCTTTCCTATCATCTTCACCTTCGACTAACCCCAGGTAAGTTAAGGTAAGCTTATTTCTCCCCTTTTTTTCTTTAAAAACCCCATTTGGGGGGAGGTTTAAGCCTAGCCAAAACTTTTGAAAAAAGGGGAGGTGATATTGGATTTTTGTTTTGCTCGTGCTGCTTGTTTGCTCGATATTTTTGGCTGGGTTTCCTTACCTTCCTTCTTGGTTCACTTGATACTTTTACTTGTTGCTTGTTTGGCTATTGAAGTATTATCTCCTTGCTTCATTGCTCGAGTCTCTTGCTTTGTTACTTATATGGGAGTTCACTGTGAAATTTAGTTTTGATCTTTTGTGCCTCCTTAATGCTCCCATGCATTGAAGCTAATCAAGCCCCATAGAATTTTTTTTACAATCCCTTATTTTCTTCATGTCCATTTACACCTCTCAAGCCAAGATCTCTTAGTAGTCTTTATTATTTACGGTTCATAATCTATGAAGATGTGTTTATCCAATGTCGCTCTAATGATTTCTTGCCTGGCAAGGTGAGTAATCTCTCTAATCTACGTCAGTTGAAATTGCCTTGAATGTATTTTCTATTGCACCTGGAGTTGGGAAATTAAGGTCACTTAAAGAACTAAATTAGTTTAATGGTAAGAGTGAGAATGGTTACAGAAATGGTGAGTTGGAACATATGAGCGAGTTGCGCAAATTAAAATACATTTTCTGGAAAATGAGAGGGATGATAGAAAGGCTCGCACAACAAAATTACATGAGAGGAGAAAACTCACATGTTTATTCTTGAACTAGGGAAATATTGTTGATGAATGGAGCTTAGGCGTGGGAGTCGGAAACCTACAGAGCTTTGTCAATTCTGAGTTAGATTCAAATTTGCCCAAAAATTTTAAAGCATACGTAAATCTAAATAGTTTCTCCAAATTTTCATACGAGGGTGTAAGATGTGCAAAGTGGATTTACAATGTAGAATTGATCTCCAATCTAGAGCACATCCGTCTGAGTGGTGCTCAGCGCGTGAATCTCTTCCACCTTTTGGGCAGCTTCCCTACCTAAAGTCTCTCGTAACATGCAAAAAAGTAAAGTAGCTTGATAATAAATTTTGTGGGAATGACAATAATTGTGTGTTTTCTTCGTTGAAAGATTCGGTGGAGGGGACATTTGTTGGTTTGGGGTGTGCTCCTCTCACTGCCATACACGAGACACATCCCGACGCTTTCTTTTATCATATTTGGATTTGTTTCTTATTGCTTCTATTTGGTACACCTGCTGAATTTGAGATTGATGTTTTGTTTACTGTAGCAGTGGTAATATGTAAATCTAATTCATGGATTAATTTATGGCTTATGGAATCTAAAGAATAGCAAAGCAAATTATTCGTATGATTACATTTCGTGCTTATGGACATGGTGATTATGTAACCTAAACTTTGATTTTCATGAGTTTTGCATAAACCATGAAATGATTATATATTAACATATTTAACACCCAAACTTCAATTTTACACACATGCCATTCGAGCCCATTTGGATATCTCTTTATATAAATTGTTGCTCGAGCACTTTGGGAGATAATTTTGACTAATGGCGTTAATTTTGACTATTGGAAGAAATTAAGAGCTTGAAATTTCTTTTGGGTTTTTAATCCATGGGAATTTAGAAGTGTGAACTTGAAGATTGGAGCAAGGAGGTTATAAGCTTACTTGGAAATTTGTTCTCTTGCCATTTCATGTTACGAAACACACATAATTGTTGGAAATTGGAGGTGTCGCCTTGAGTTTTGGAAAAGGTTCACATGTGATACTTGTCTGAGAATTTTGAAACTTAGAGGAGTTTACTTTTTGGAAAGTCTGAAGGTTGATAGTTTTATGTGCAAAAATTCTGAAACTTTGACGAGTTGGTTTTAGGTAAAATTTGAAATTGTGTCGATTGCTTTATGCGAGTTGGTAGTTTATTTGGTTTTGTTTGAACCGGTTTGAGTAGTGTTTTGAATGAGGATTTTAGTGTCGCTTTATTGTGATTTTAGAAGTTTTGTTGTTCCTTGTATCTGCGGTTTTAAGCCTTTTGGAGATTCTTCGAGTTGTTTGTGACTTATTTGAGTTGTGATTTTCGAAAGACTTAAATGTGCATTTTTGCAATATTTAGAGATTCAAACCGGCTTTCTCAAATTCGTATCATTGGATATCATGGATTATTTTAAACACAGTTTTGAAGCTACTTTTGAGGCTTTGTCGGGTTACAATTTTGGGACCATTTTGTGGCGTGATTGGCTACAGTTTCTTTTAAGCTAACTTGTGGATTTCCAGAGATACAGTTTTGGAAAGGATACCTTTTTGGTTGATCCATTCGTAGAATTGGACAAAATAATACCTGATACCCGTGAATACCTAAAGCTTATGCACTGTATAACAATAGTTCTCATATTATTTTTCACTTATGCCCAAAAACTTGATTCTGAAGAAAAATAAGAATTTAACTTTTTAATTTATATATATTTATATTTGGATACTACACAAATATACGTATCGTTATCAAATAATATAGGACTTTTTAATTAAGACCTGAATATCGAACCCCCACGAAAGATTATGTAATATGTACTTTTAGATAGTTTTTCTATTTTTAAAAAGATAATTACTTAAACTAAAAATGATTTCTGTAGGAATTTAAAATTTAATGATTTTTGGTATTTTTGATATTTTAACAAAATAATAACAACTTAAAAAGATAACTAAAGTTTTTTTAGAAGAAAAGTATTTAATATGAAAATATCTTTCTTCTTATCATGAATCAATAATAATTATAGGAATTCTGCTATGGAAGTATGCAAATTGTGTTGTGTCAAATAGGAGTAATAATATTCTTTACCTTTACTAGAGATGCTATAAAGAACATTAGCTAATTTAAAGTTTAAATAGTTTTGAAGACCGGCCAGGCATGGAAGATACTAACTCTCACTTTAGAGTTCCCTCGATTCCCTCCACCTCGAGGCTAATATTCTAGTATCAGAAACTAAAATAAAAAATAAAGTTGGGGGTTTTAACCTGTCACTTTAAAGTCCTTAAACTCTACAACTATCAAATGAATATTTCCTTATTTATTTGCACTCAATCATATGAACTACATTCTTCATACAACCTCATGTGAATCTTTCCAATTGTTGATTGAGATAATACCAGCCCTGTTCTTACATGTTCTCACAACAAATTTTAACATATGGATCAGCCAAATCAAGAAGTAAATGAAGTGCATGGATTTAAATCATCACAACTTCTTCCAACATTAAAGATCAANATGAAGTGCATGAATTTAAATCATCACAACTTCTTCCAACATTAAAGATCAATACTCTCCACAAATTCCATCCAAAACTTAATTACTTATCGTTTTAAGAAGAAAANTAGTTGAGTGAAATGAAATTGGGAATATTTGGGATTTATTGGGATTTTCTGGGAATTTTTGGAATTTTTGGGGTTTTGGGTCCAAGATGGGTATTTTGGTAATTTGGGGGTGTCTGGGCAAAAGACTCAATATTAGCATTTCAAGTAGAATTGAATAGATATTCATTCTAAATGAACCATTGATCATTAAAATCCCCATTTTGGGTTCTTATGTATTGGTTTTAGCCAGGGTATTGTGAGGATATTGTGTATCTTAACTCCAATCCAACACCCAGGGTCAATCCTAAGGCCAAGTAGTCCTATAGGAACTCTTCTTGAGTTTCTTCATAATGATCTTACCTACTAATTGTAAGAGGTTAGGATCAATATGTGGAACTTCGAGTTGAGTAAAGAGAAGAGTTTTGAATTTCTAATGGTGAGGGTACATTTTCTAGTTTTCTAAGACTAGTCAATAGAAAANAGAGGGGGGGGGAGAGAGAGAGAGAGAGAGATAGAGTTTTTTTTTTAATGTATGAGAAGAGAGGGAAGAGGGGGAAGAGAGAGTGAGAGTGAGATGTGAGAGATTTCCCATGCTTGAGTGAGTTTTTCTTTTTTTATTATTTGTATTATTTTATTATAATAATAATATAACTATCAATCACATATTTTTCTCCCGGATATGGTATCGTGATGATATGAACATTCCATTTAGGTAAAATCGACATTCTGGAAGCGATCGAGCAGTCTGTTTCGTCATCCGGGATCGTTTCGAACCACTTCGTCGATGCTCGAGTCAAAAATCCTTCAAATTTAATTTTAGTCAAAGTTTTGATTCGCGATCGATCATTTTGGAAATTAATTTTAATTTTGATTAATTATGAAGAAAATAAAAAGTGTGGGTGATGTGAATTTCGACTCTTATGTGTGTCGATTGTTCGAATCGTAATATTCGTGTATGAATGTTTGAAAGTCATAATGAGATTTCCTAAGGCTTTTAAATCCTATGGGAACTCGTCCTCAAATCCTCACAAGTTTGTCCTAACCTTTCAGTAGTTGGAGGTTTATGACCAGTCATGTAGGGTTTCGAAGAGAGCTAAGAAATGGTTTAAATTTTCTATATAGGTGGGTTTTCCTTCTAGTCTTCTAGGATAGTCAAAGGGAAAGTCCTATGGCTAGATCTTAAACACTAAGAGGAAAGAAAGATCTTACAAAAAATGAGGTCAACAAACATTAGCTAACTTAAGACCGATTCCTTAACATCTTGACTCCACATCAGTGTTATCTAGCTTCTTACCTCTAAATCCCCCTAGCCTATGCCATCATAATGACCGAATCCCAGTGTCAGAGTACTAAAATGTAAGCTAAACTGATAAGAATCTAGTCTGTCATTCTAGATCTAACCAATTCTACACTCGTCAAAACTTATCTTCCTTTTTATTTGCAATACCCCTTAGGTGATCGTCATGGCTCTGCCTAGAATGAAGTGCGGCATCAATTAGTTGGGTGAAATCATAGCCATCGCAGGTCATTATGGTTCTCAATGGATTTTAACCTCACAAGTGACCAATTTGCAAAGTAAATGAAGATTCGGCGAAAATACCATCAGAATTTTTAAAGGTAAAAATAAATATTTAAATCATTCTCATCCCACAAGATTAAGTCCTATATGCAAAAAGAAAGAAAGGGAGCTACTCTGGATTCATGGAGATTAAGAAAAAAAACAAAGAATTTGCATTAAATCTAAATCTTACAAAAAAAACTCTAACACAAATATAAAATACCTTATGTTTTCTCCCCAAGCAAATTTATGGAGTTTTTTCTAAGAAAACTCTAAACTTCTTCACAATAAAACACACTCAAACTCACACTTGAACACAAAATATGAAAAACCTAACTCACTATTACCGCCAAATTGAAGTTTTGAGGCTCCAAAAGGTCTCTAAATTCAACAAAATCATTCTCATTAAATAACAAACAGAAAATAACCAAGGGTTGCTTCAAACACCCCTCCAAAATTAGACCAAATTTGATGTATCTTCTAGAAAGGTATTTACTGGCGCTATAACGCCAGTCTGGGGCACTATAGCCCCCTTCTAGCCTGTCAGCGGCGCTATTGCGCCAAGGGGGGTCACTATAGCGCCACACAAAAAATACTATTTTTGCTCCAATTTTTCCTCATTTTCTTTAAATGTCCATTCCATGTACCTGCATCCAAAAACATGCAAAATATATATAAAAGTCTTATAAAACATGCACTAAAAATATATTATTTTGAGGTGGATCGGTGATGAACTATGGCTTACACGGTTCACAGCTTGTGCAGCTCCTGACTCTAACCCTCGTGACCTATGAACATTGTCACAGATCATCGCTATAACCTACATGACATACTACGATCTAAGTAGTTCACAACTCGTGCAGCTCTCAACTCCGATTTCTTTGGCCTACAAATATCATTGCTGCTCACCATTATGTGACCTACATGCTCACAGCTTCTGCAACTTCTTACTACACTCTTTATGGCAAACGATGCTTATGCAAAAATCATATATGACTCGCATGACCAACTACTACCGTGGCCTTCAACTACAGTCTATACGATAAACTGGTCATATGACTATCGTCTAAAACATTCATGATAGATTGTTTCTTCCAAATTAATCAACTATGGTTGTTACATCTTATTATCATCAATAACTATATTCATCATAGTCAGACTACAACTATTATTTATAAACCACTATTGTACATTTAGAACGATCACTTTGTAACTTTATCTTCCCCAATTTAGGAGAAGAGTAAACATATATACTCATCATTTATAGTGAATTACTTCAACTGGGCTAAACTTCTTAATTTTTATCTCTATTCAGAGGTTTCCACATAAAAATTAAAGTGTACCTCTTGCTTACTTTTCTTTAACTGCCAAGTGTGTGATCGATCTTAGTGCAATACTAAGATGCTAAATTTATGACTCTATCATCGTAGTCTTTTCTAACACATCAGTTATACACAAATAAACATTTTCAACTTTCTCCATAATCTTCGAGATAAAACTTTAGTAGTATGAATGGGCCTGGTTATGAAAAAATAAAAATTTTGCGGGATCGACCTGCGCAAGCTGATGGCATGGNAAATTTTTAATGTTAAGAACTATGAAAATATGAGTTCCTATCTAATTCAGAAACATTGTAAGTTCTCTAAATATAGATTTTAGTTCTTTTATTTTTTCTACCAAAAAAAAAATTATTAAAAATAATTTTACTTACTATATTATATTTATAAGCTTAAAATTTTATCAAGTCTTACACTTAAAAAAGATCAAATGTAGAACAAATTTTTGATTAGACACTAATCCTCAAGCTTCTCCTCCCTTACATTTCTTTCCTTTTCTTTTCCTTTTTCTTTTCTTTTTTTTTCCTTTTCTTTTTCTTCTTCTTTTTCATTTTCAGGCAAGGATTACTGTATTTGGATAGGCCTTTAATGATTTTGAATTCCACTTCCCCTTTTCTAAAGTAAAGTCTATATATAAAACTTTTACTTATAAATATAATAATAGTTTTAAAAAATCATTTTAATAAAAAAAATTTAAGTATTAAAAATAAAAGTCTAAATTATCTAATTTTTTTAAAAATACAATTTTTCTTGCTAAAGATAGTCACTTATATTAATCATTTTCTATACTAAAAATATTTAATTTAAAGTTTTTCACCTTTACTTCAAATTTTACCTAAATTTTCCTACTCATTTCTAAAATCAAATTTTACTTCCCAAATATAACTTCATATACATAATCAATTTTTCATTTAAAATTAAATTCACTTGTAGTTCATTTGAGAACAAATAAAATTCCAGTTTTGAAAATATTTTTCATCCCCACAAACTTAAATTTTTAACACATTAAAGAGTTAGCCTTAGAAATATATAAGCAGGAATGAAAATTTAAAAATAACATGCTAACAGGAATTTTAAACCCTAATTATACAAGTATAAAACTAAAGACATGAGTTAAGTTAATTTTTGATCTAATTTTCTATATTTTCATTTTAATTTAACATGTAGAGATTCAAATAGACTTCTAAATAGTGGGTATAGAAGCAAACATCACACTAACATGATAAAAGAAAAGTACAGGGTAGCAGTTTCAGAATTTCAAGTTTAAGATCCAAGCTAGCAAGATTTCTACTTTATAACAGATATGAAATCAAGTTAAGTTCTAAACTAACTAAATCACAGTACTAAACACAAAACAACAATTATTACCCTAAAATTTTAAAAATGAAATACTATCTAACACAACAAGCACAACAACAATAGAACATTAAAATTCAAAGAAACAACATAAAACATAGTCCAAAACAACAAACAGATGCAAAAGTAGCAAGCTCAGGCCACATCTTTCATCCTATATTACAATCATAAAATGAATCTCTCAGCTCTACTCTTCATCCTCAGAATCACTGCTGTATCATTTTTCTCCAGGTTCATAATCAGGATATCGAGGATATGGAGAAAATTGCACTTCTGGATGAATCACCTCTAGATGTAAATATGAGTGGAATTTCTCTTCATAATCACTCTTCCTTCTATTATAAATTTTGGTGTGATCTGCAAAACGCTCTAAATTTTGTACCTTATCAGCGATGAAATTGATATTATCCATCATCTTTTGCAATAACTCATCCTGAGTCTTAGTAGAATCACCTCTAGATGTAGAAGCATGTGAAGTAGATGGTCTAGGTCAAGATGCAGCAGAGGTAGATGTAGAAGACGTCTCTAATCCATAGCTCCTGGAAAATCCTTCTCTCCAGCTAAAAATTGAATGCTCAGATTAAGTCTTCACATTCACCTTCGTAATGGGCTTTAAAGGTAGCAGAACTTCCTCCCAACTGCCATACTTCACTCCAGCCTGCTCGCATAAGCAAAATATCAAGGAAGCAAATCCCATACCTACAGTAGCAGCAACAACAACTGAACTGATGGTAGTGTGATAGATCAAAGCCCCTATGTTGATGGGCTTTCCCTCCTGAATACAATAATTCAATGTTGCTCTCTCTCTGGTCGCTTCACTGAGATGATTGGTCAGAAGCAGACGAGTAGAAATGAAATAGTGTCAGGCCTTTGAAGGTGCACATAACTTTGAAGTTGGGAAATTTACTCTCCTCTCATTGGTAATCTTCAAAATTCCTCTCCCAAAAGTCAAGTATGAAATACTCTCGTCTAACTCTGCTTCCGTAGGACTATAATTCACATAAAAACACAAAGTTTCCAGTGATAAATGGTAAAACAAGTTGACTATCTCTGAAATAAAAGGTACCAACTTCCCTCGAACCATAACTCAATTTTCCTCAGCCTCTGGGAGATTTGCATTAAACTCCCTCACAACATAGATTACAGCAACAGCAGAGAAACAACAGAACTGTTCCCAATGTCTGCGGACTATTAGGTCTTCAACTTATCCACCTGGACTCTTGAAACATCACTCATAAATCAATTTTCATGACTGTAGAGCGTCACTATATCGATCCTGAGCTTTTGAACTGACAAATTGGCTCGAAATCAAATGGGTTCTTTCCTCTGCTGTCCTTTTCATTTGGTGTCATTCTACAAATTTGATAAATTCCAAAAATAACTTTAAAAATCAAGTTTAAATCACTCATCTAAACTTCTAAATGCACTAACTAAACTTCTGAAGCAATTTTCATAGATTCTTCACTTTTCACCATGAATAGTAAATTTTTTAAATCTTCCAAACGTGCTTAAAATATATGGTGAAAATCCAAAATTTTTGCATAGAGGTAAAGCTCTTACCCCAAGGAACTTGGATCTAGCAAATCTCACTCGATTCCACCAAGAAATCTTCAAATTTCACTTGTAATAGCCCTTAAAATTGCAAACCTGAGTTGGGGAAGATGATAGGAGGTGTTAAAAATTGCTTTTTTGGACCTAAAATTCACTTTTAACAATTTGCGAACTGGTTTTCGTGAATCGGCACTAAAGCACGGTTAAGTGGTGCTTAGGCGCTTGCCTCTCGAGTTGGCTCGCGCTTAAGTGCGAGATGTGGCGCTCAGGCGCTAGTGCACAGTTTTTGAAATTTTTAATTCTAAGTAAAATGCACTATTAGCCTATGTAAACCACACCTAAATGGTCTTATAGCACTTAAAGGACTACTTTTTCTTCATATAACTTCTTTCTCTCTCAAAATTCTCCATAATAATTAATTCAATTTGAGGCTAAAAATAACAAAAATTTTCACAAATAAAACTTATATTAATTCACAAACAAGTACAAACACATTTAACAATTAGTTTTCTCTCAAAATAGTCTTGGATGAGAAAATTTTCCTAAGTACAAAACCCTCAACACACATTTACAATTACACACATAAGTGACACAAACACTAAACACAAGACATAAACACTAACACACTTAAAAACATGACTCCAAACACATAATTCCAAACACTTAACTTAATGCCACTCTTCATTAGAAGGAACGAATTCTTGTCTCTCAGTAGTCTCTCCAGGAATATAGAGTTGATAAAATGGATGGCGGTGACGAGATCTAATACTATCATCTTCGATCCACTTTTGCTTAAGGAACATCGCCTTATCTGCTTTCTCTACATAACTGGTATGGCTGAATTGCATCTTAAGTTGCCACCCAATATGTTCTATATGAGCATGCAATTCAAGTACCTTAGTCTCTAATACAGATATAGTATTCTCTATCTTGTTGATCTTCTCCGATATTCCTTCAATACTACGGGTAAGAAATCGTTATACATCTCCTGTGCACTTTGACTAATGAACTTCTTCCTCATTGCTTCTTCCTTCTTCTTCAAATCCATCTCCCATGAAGACATTTTCTCTATATCTCTCTCGTTCTTAGACTTTTAGGGCTAAAATTAATCCAGGGTGAAATTCTTTCACAAACCCCGCCTTTTATTTATAGGCCTAATTCCCCCTCATAACTTCTAGAAATGATTATAAACTGCCAATACATGTTTATTCCAACTAAATTTCAGTTACACCTTCTAGAAATCAAAATTTGTAGATGTGATTAAATTACCGCGCTTAAGCGCCGGATCTGGTGCTTAAGCAGCGCCAGTGCACATTTTTGCACCAGTCAACTTAACGTCCAAATTCTTATTCTAACATGTCTAGGTCACTAAATAAAGTCTAAAAATCATTACTAGCACATAATAAACTCAAAAAATACTACGCCAAATTTCTTAATCAGACTCAAAAAAACAATCAAGTCAAAGACACATTGATAACTACTCACAAAGCGCTTGGTTTTACATCATCAGCACGACGTAACCAGTGCTCATTCTGGTTGACCCAACATCATTCCATCATTATGTTTATGCTCATCCCCTATATAATAAAGTTTCATTCTATGTCCATTCACCTTAAAATTTTTTTCAGAATTAGGATCTTTAATATTCACAGTTCCACAAGGATAAACTTTTATCACAACAAACGGGCCCATCCACCTCGACTTAAGTTTGCCTGGAAATAATCTTAAACTTTCAATATATAGCAAAACTTGTTGCCCTTACTGAAAATTTTTAGTAAGAATCTTTTGATCATGCAACATTTTCATATTTTCTTTATAAATCTTAACACGCTCATAAGATTTATTCCGTATCTCTTCAAGCTCATTTAACTGTAATAATCTTTTCTCACCAGCACAAATTATAATTGAACTCTTTAATAGCCCAATATGCTTTATGCTCAAGTTCAACTAGTAAGTGGCAAGTTTTCCCAAATATTAGCTTATATGGGGACATTCCTATAGGAGTTCTATATGCAGTTCTATAAGCCCACAAAACATAGTCAAGTTTGAGTGACCAATCTATTTTTGTTGGATTCACACATTTTTCCATAATTCTTTTAATTTCCCGAGTCGATAATTAAGCCAAACCACTTGTCTGAGGATGATAAACAGTAGTACTCTTATGATTTATATGATATTTCTTTAATAATCTCTCCATAATGACATTTCTGAAATGACTTCCACCATCAGTAATGATAACTCTCGACATCCCAAATCTACAAAATATGTTCATTTTAAGAAATTTTGGAACACTTTGAGCATCACATCGAGGCAAAGATACATCTTCTATCCATTTGGATACATAGTCCACTGCTAATAGAATATATAAATTTCCAAAATATGTTATAAATGCTCCTATGAAATCTAATCCCCAAACATCAAATATTTCAACTTCTATCATATAATTGAGGGGTATCTCATTTTTTCTAACCCAAACCTCAAATATTTCAACTTCTAGCATATAATTGAGGGGCATCTCATTTCTTCTAGAAGGATATTGCAACTCTTTGATCTTAACACAAGTTTTGATATAAGCATTAACATCTCTAAAAATTGTAGGCCAATAAAATCCAGATTGTAAAATTTTGTATGATATAAGCATTAACATCTCTAAAAATTGTAGGCCAATAAAATCCAGATTGTAGAATTTTGTTTGTTGTTTTATCAACACCAAAATGTCCCCAAAAATTAGAATTATGACATTTTTGGATAGTTTCATAAGTATCTTCTAATGGTACACAATTTTGAATGATCAAATCCTTTCCTTATTTATATAAATATGGATCATCCCAAAAATAAGTCTTAGCTTCAAAAATAAATTTTCTCATTTGTTGGTATGTCATTCCATAGGGTTTAAGATCACTAACAATATAGTTCATAATGTTGGCATACCACGAAACACGCCAATCATTTATAGTGAACAATTTTACATCTGGAAAATGTTCATTAATTTCTTTTTCAAAATAGATTGGTTTTTCTAATTCAAGCTTGGACAAATGATCAACAATTTGATTTTTAGTTCCCTTCTGATCTACTATTTCAAAATCAAATTCTTATAAAAGAAGAATTTATCTTATAAGTCTCAGTTTAGTATCCTTCTTTTTCATTAAGTACTTAATAACATAAAGACCTGTATGCACTATAGAATGAGTTCTATTCGAAAATGATCTAAATTTATTAAAGGCATATATTATTGCTAATAACTCTTTTTTAGTTGTTGTATAATTAATTTGAGTTTCATTAAAAGTTTTACTAGCATAGTAAATAACTTTGAAAATTTTATCATATTCTTATCCTAAAAAACTCCTAATTTCCCTTACATTTGTTGGATAAAAAAAATTAGCGAGCACTTGAATTTTAGCAGGATGTACTTCCATACCTTTTTTTGATATTTGCTGACCTAATATAATTCTTCCTGCTACCATAAAATGACATTTTTCCCAGTTAAGGACTAAATTTGTTTCTTCGCAGTGCTTAAGAACTTTAGATAACTGTTATTTTCTCTTGATCCTCAAGAGATATTTGAATTTGGTGATAACAGGTATATCCATCCAAAAAACAAAAGTATTTATGCCCAGCTAGTCTATCCAACATTTGATCTAGAAAGGGTAGTAGAAAATGATTTTTCCTAGTGGTAAGATTTAATTTTTATAATTAAGGCATATTTACCACCCTCTAACTTGTCTAGTAGGTATTAACTAATTATGCTCATTCATAGTTATAATTAATCCTCCTTTCTTAGGAACACAGTGAATTGGACTAACCCATGCACTATCTGAAATAGGGTAGATAATTCTAGCATCAAACCACTTTAAAATTTCTTTCTTAGCAACCTCTTCCATAAAAGGATTTAATATCCTTTATGGATCAGCCCTGGGTTTTTACAGTTTTCTTTTAGATTAATTCTATGCATATAAATTGAAGGACTAATTCCTTTAATATCAGCAATTGTCCATCCGAAGGCTTTGTTAAAATTTTTCAAAATTTTCATCAGTTTTTCTTCTTCTTCTTTTGTTAACTTCAAGAAAATTATGACAGGTAAAGTAGAGGAATCTCCTAAAAAGGCATATTTTAAATGTTCAGGAAGTAATTTCAACTTAAGTTCTGGAGGGTTTTCAATAGATGGACAAAATGATTTATCTTTGTCTATAGTATCCAAAATTTCAAAACTTTCTTAAACATAACTTGAATCTTCCTTAAGAAGGTTTAAACATTGATCTAATTCCTCTACTTTCTCGTGTTCAAATTCTTTTTCTTCTGATTTTTCTTCATAAGTAGTCTTGAAATGGCATTCGTTCAGATATCTTATAACATTCATTCTGTAGCATTCAACATCTTTACCTTTTGCAGGGTATTTCACTAATTTTGAAATGCTAAAAGTAACAGTTTGATCGTTGATGTGCATTATTAATTCCCCTTTCTGCACATCTATCATTGCTCTTCTTGTGGCTAGGAAAGGTCTTCCCAAAATGATAGGTATCTCTTTATCTTCCTCCATATCTAGCACAATGAAATCAATAGGAAAAATAAATTGATCCACTTTCACTAGGACATCTTCTATAAATCCTTTAGGATAGGTTATTAAACGATCTGCTAACTGTAAAGTTATAGTAGTAGAGGTTATTTCTTCTAATCCCAATCATTTAAATATTGATAAAGGCATAAGGTTAATGCTTGAACCTAAATCACATAAAGCTTTCCCATAAAATCTGTCTCCTATCGCAAATCAAATTGTAAAGCTACCAAGATCTTTAAACTTTTTAAGAAGTTTCTTCTAAATTATAACACTGCACTCCTCACTAAGTGCAACAGTCTCATTATCTTCAAACTTCCTTTTTCTGTTGAGAATATCCTTCATAAAGTTTATATAGCTTGGCATTTGTTCTAAGGCTTCAGCAAATGGAATATTGATTGTAAGCTTCTTAAATATTTTCAGAATATTTAAAAATTGCTTATCCAACTTCTGTTGTCGAAGTCTCTGAGGAAATGGAGGTGGTGGTTTTTCAAAATCAATTTTCGATAGAGAAATAGGTCTTTCAGAATCTTTTGGAGCATCCTCTTTTGATTCTTATATTTCTTCTCTCCCTACTTCAATCTCTTTTTGAACCCTACCTTCCAAATCTCTTCCGCCTTTAAGTTGTATGGCTTTAACTTTCTCTTTATTCTGGTCCTTTGGATTTGATTCAGTATTACTAGGAAGTGTTCCTTAGGATCTATTACTTAATGAACTAATTGATTCTCAATATTTCTAATTGTAGCTCCTTGACTTTGTAACAGATTACCCATTTGTAACACCACTTCTTCTATAGACAACTTCTTATTCTTAAACTGTGTATTACTTTTGAAACTTGGAGGATAAGTAGATATATACTTATTATTCCCTTGGTTATTCCAGTTTCCCAATGAGTTTACTTGGTTGTTCCCCCATTGCTGATTATTACCACCCAAATTGTTGTTCCAAAGAAAGTTGGGATGGTTCTTCCAACCTAGGTTATAATAATTGGAATATGAGTGTTTTTACTTATTATTTATGGCATTCAAAGTCTCTAATGATGTTTGAGAAAATACTATTTGGCCTAATGAATTCTCTTCAATCATGGAAATTGGTTGAGAAAAATTCATTCCAAATTAGTCTAACTTCATTGAAATTGCAGCAACTTAATTTGCTAACATGGTAAATGCATCAGTTTCATGAATGTTGGCTACTTTCTTTGGATTCACCCTATCAGAAGGCCATTAAAAATTATTGGTAGCCACCTCTTCAATTAAGGCATAAGCGTCATAAAATGGTTTTGACATCAATGAACCACCAGCAGCGGCATCGATAATAGATCTAAGAGAACCAATTAATCCATTATAAAAGGTTTGAATTATTAACCAATCTGGTATAGCATGGTGTTGATACTTTCTTAAGAGTTCTTTAAATTGTTCCCATGCTTCATAAATAGATTTCCCTTCAAACTGATTAAAAGATATAATATGACTTCTAAGCTTCATAGCTTTTGATAGTGGAAAATATTTAGCAAGGAATTTTTGTGCTAAATTACTCCAAGTTCTTATAGATCCAAGTGCTGAAAAGTTCAACCACATCTTAGCTTTATCCCTCAATGAGAAAGGAAATAACCTAAGTCTTATGGCATCATCCGAAACACCATCATATTTAAATGTAACACACAATTCTAGAAAATTAGTAAGATGTAAATTTGGATCTTCAGTTGATGATCCCCCAAACTGATTATTTGAAACCATTTGGATAATAACAGGTTTAAGATAAAATGAATTAGCCACTACAACAGGTTTTTGAATACTACAATGAAGTTCATTTACAGTAGGGTTGCCAAAACCTCTTAATGGTCTAAACTCTTGACGAATTTCAGCATTTTGAATATTTTGGTTTGCCATTTCTGTAATTTTTTTAGACTTTTCAAGATTTTTAATTTTTTTGGTTTTTCTGATTTTTCTAATAGTTCTTTCTAACTCAGAATTGTAGGGCATTAGTCCTTCAAAACCTGAACTACGCATATACTAACATAAAATAAAATAAAATAAAACATATAAAAAACATACAATATTTAAAGTTTAAATAAGACTTTCTAAAAATAGAAATTTACTTAGTTTTCTTCCTCAGCAACGCCGCAAAAAACTTGATACCCGTGAATACCTAATTCTTATTCACAGTATAGCAATAGTTCTAATGATAATTTTCGCTTATATTTTCTTATTTTGCAATAAAACCAAAAATATGATCCTGAAGAAAAATAAGAACTTAACTTTTAATTTATATATATTTATATTGGGATACTACGCAAGTATACGTATTGTTATCAAGTAATAAATGACTTTTTGATTAAGACATGAATATCAAACCCATAAGGAAGATTATGCAGTATGCACTTTTATTTTCTATTTAAAAAGATAATTACTTAAACTAAAAATGATTTTTGTAGGAATTTAAAATTTAAATATTTTTTGTATTTTTGATATTTTAACGAAACAGAAACAACTTAAAAAGATAACTAAAGTTTTTGTAGAAGAAAATTACTTAATATGAAAATATCTTTCTTCTTATCATGAATCAGCAATAAGTATAGGAATTCTATTGTGGAAGTAAGCAAATTGTGTTGTGCCAAATAGGAGCAATAATATTCTTTACCCTTACTATAGATGCTATAAAGAACATTGGCTAAATTAAAGTTTGAATAGTTCTGAAGACCGGCTAGGCAAGGAATATACTAGCTCTCACTCTAGAGTTCCTTCGATTCCCACCACCTGAGGGCTAACATTCTCATATCATAACTTAAAACAATAAACCAAGTTGAGGGCTTTAACCTGTCACTTTAAAGTCCTCAACTCTACACTCAATCAATGAATATTTCCATATTTATTTGCACTCAATCATATGAACTACATTCTCATTCATACACCTCATTTGATTCTTTCCAATTGTTGACTAAGACAATACCAGCCTAGTTCTTACATTTTCTCACAACAAATTTTAACAAATGGATCGGCTAATTCAAGAAGTAAATGAAGTGCATGGATTTAAATCATCACAACTTCTTCCAACATTAAAGA
>JXCR01144303.1:310216-359145 GCA_002079205.1 Phalaenopsis hybrid cultivar | reverse complement strand
TCCAGATGCTCCAAGTCCAAGTGATCCTCAACTTAGAGAATACTTACACTGGTAATAAGGAAAACACACACACTCTTTCTGTATCAGTTTTCATTAGTTGGAGTTACTGTGAAGAAAAGTGGTTAGGAGATGTAGTCTATTAACCACTTTGCCTGCTTGTCTTTTGTAACTTTTGTGCATTTATGCTGTTAGCGGCTATCTTTAGACTTATGTATATTTATTTATTTGTTTTTATTGCTTCCTATATTACTATTTTGTTAAGAAAGTGGGGAAGAAAAAAGAATAAGGATGCCATAATGTTTATGGGTGATGTTGGATGAAAGAATGATATACTAATCAAAACTTTATAAGGACTGAAATTAAAATTGTTGAATTTATGAATGCTGAGCATCATATATATTTTAATTGATTGGGTCTAATTATGATCAGCTTTTGCTGAAATATTAAATCCGAAATGATTCAAACAATATAGTTGGATCCAGATTTGGAGATCAAATCACAAGCTGGGCAAATTATCCTATAAACTACCACCTATAAGATAATGCTTAAAGTCCAAGATGATTTGATCATGCTAAGACCAATATATTTGCATCTTTGTAAAAGCTTTTTCAAATTTTTGCACTCCAGCTCTTGAAAGAGGCTTGTGGTGGTAGGCGCACACCCAAATGCAGAGACATTCTAATTTTAGTTAAAATAGAGTAAGATATATTGCAATTCAGTTGATATATCCTTCTATTCCTTCTATTCAAATAGAATGTTTTAGTTAATAACTGGGAGAGTGTAAACTAGTGATATTATCTCTTCAAAAATAAGAAAAAATGAATAAAAGAAAGGAAAGATTCATTCCAAATCCAAATATATAGCCTTTCTTCTAATATACTATGTAAAATTTTACTTTGTCTATATACAAAACATTAACTCTTGTTTAATATTAACATGTCCTCTTTATTTGGAATAAAAATAATGTAAATAAACAATATTAAATTTTATTTATTCACAACAAAAAAAATAAATTTAAGGAAGATTTAACGTACAAAACGCTCGACATAGGAGCTCGTATGATGGTAAACTTCAAAATCATTTATTTCATCAAACATCCTCTTTCTTCTCAATCATAACACAAAATTCTATTATGACCGGTACATGAGAATTAATTTAGTTTATTATCCAAAATGTTTTGACACAGGCTAGTCACCGATATCCCTGCAACAACAACAGCAACATTCGGTAAGAGTGTGTGTGTGTGTAAACTTACCATTTTATAACTTTGTGAACATGCTAGAAAAAGTAATGTGTCGCTGTTGTGATTGCAGGCAGTGAAATAGTGTGCTATGAGAGCCCACGCCCAAGTCTAGGCATACACCGCTTTGTCTTCGTGTTGTTTCATCAACTAGGCCGACAGACAGTTTACGCCCCTGGCTGGCGTCAAAATTTCAACACCCGTGATTTTGCCGAGCTCAATAATCTCGGTTCGCCAGTCGCAGCCATCTACTTTAACTGCCAAAGAGAGGCCGGCTCCGGTGGAAGAAGGATGCAAGATTGATGAATTTCCTTGTGTTTGTGCTTCTCCCATCAGTTATTCTCTCACAACCACTTATCTGTACAAGTATTTTGCTATAATGTCTTCTATGTCGGATGAAAATAAGCTAATAGTATAGGTCATATCAATGATTTATGCATGATGTTTTGATTTCCAAGGTTGCTTTCAGTAACTTATTTATAATATCTTAGTTCTAGCCAACCTCTCTTTGAACCTCCTGGATTTAACTTTATTGTGTAAATAAAAAAAAATGGAAATATGAAACGGTCGATATTGAGAGTCATAGGGTCCGTTTGGGGCAGCTTATAAGTGCGAGCGGTGAAAACGCCGCCATACCATTTGGTTGGCGCTTTTCGCCAGCTTAGCTGAAACTACGTTTGGGTTTTTACACTAAACGCAGGCCGCTGGCCGACCCCTGCGGCCGGCCCGCGGGCCGCGTTTCAGGATAAGCAGCTTATCCTGAAACGCACAAGCTGCCCCAAACGGACCCATAATCTCGTACTCTCAGTAGATGGTAATAGTTCGAGTATAGATTCAACCAAAATTCAAGCGGAGCTAAGTATCCTATTAGGGTTAGCATTAACATTGCTTTGGTTTGCACAAACTATGTATATATGTGCCAATTCTCAACCTAGCTTGTGAAAGTGTAAGCCAAGGAATCCATTACCTCAATGGAAGAACATTAGATAACAATTAGCTATATTAAGATGAGACTAACAGTTAAGATCCTCTCTTATTCTTGAAGAAAGCAATTACTTATCAATTATGGGCTAACTCATTGTATAAGCATGAGTCCACAATAAAAAATCAAAGAGCTTATATTCATCAAGCCTTCTACTTAGATGTTCTAAATTTATTTCTTATGGTCTTCATGTGAGCATTTTAGTTGTATTTGAGTCAAACTTACAATATAAATTTTATAAAAAAAAAAGAAATATTGATGTCAACTCGTGGGGTTTTGGTAGTACAATACATGTTAATTGAACTTGACAGACATGCTCAAAAGAGTTCCTCTATTGAGTATTATTATCTAAGTTAACTACATAATAATCTAAGGTTAAAAATAATATTTAATCTTTATTATCCTAATATTTTTTTAAGTATTAAATTATCATTTTTATTTTACTCAAATAATTTCTATTTTTTAATTTTTAAAAAAAAATCATTTAATATTTTTTAAATAAAAATTCATTCAATTTAATCAATTATATTCAAAAAAATTATTTTAAAAACATTTAAGCCAATATTTAAAGAAAACTTAAAGAACCTTGATATTTTCTTATAACAAAATAAAATTTCAATATTCCTCTATTACATTTTTCAAAATATTTTTGGTGTACACCATTCTAAAAAATTTAAATTATTTTTGAAAGATTTACCTACTTATTACATTAATTTTATGTATTTTTATATTTAACATCTAAGCTCTCATATTTACTAGTAGAAAATCTTAGTGTCCTTATATCAAAAAGAGGAATAATTGGATAGTACCCATATGAGATAATCATTCAGCACATTCATAATAAAAAGATTAGTTGTTACTAAATATAACTATTTTAATTATCATATATTATATCTTTTAATAATAGCAAGTTCTACCAAAAAAAAAGGGAAAAATAACCCTCCAATGTCAATTTCAAGCTTGTATGAAACATTTAAGAAATTTTTTAGAAAGATAATTTGTGCCACTCTTAGAAAAAATTATGACTCTCTCAAGAAAAATTATTGCATACGTACAGCGCATCCAGAGATGCATGCGGTGTCTGATCTGAATCGTAGATCACGGTGATCTACGATCAGGATGTATTTCAGTGGGCCCCACTTTAATTTTTTTGAAAAAATAAAACCAAAATACATTCTTACCGTAGATCACCGTGATCTACGATCAGGATCGGACACCGCATGCATGCATCTCTACATTTTCCTCTCAATGCTTAAAAACCTCTTTATAAGATGGGTTTATATAACCTATTAAGCACAAGTTTGAACCATTGTGATACGTACGTACATATGTGGATACCAAAATATTTGTAATAGACATTAATACATTGCGTTGGCAGGTGGGTTAAGTAGATAAATTTATGGTAACTATAGTCAACTCGTAGTATACCTTAGCTTGGCTAGGCCAAGCTATTTAAATTTCAAGATAAATAATAAACTACACTTGGGTTGTGCCTTTAAGTGGGTGGAATGAAGCAGGTCCTGGAGCCAATTCCTAGGTCTAGGCAAACAATAATATTTAGAGAATTTAGCCAGAATCCTTGGATAAATTAATTTGCGATATTTTTAAACCAAGTTCAATGAATTTGATTAGAACATTTACGTCAAGAGATTTGCTCAATAAATCAGGTTAAGTGAACTTAAGCAAGGTTATGTTATGTCTGATTAGTTATTCTTCAAGCTCACTAAATTATGCCCCACCACTCACATGAGGGTGGAGGCTGGAGAGAGAACTTGATGCTTTGAGAAGGAGCCCAAGTCCAACATTCCTTTCATCGTCGATTGTCGTTAACCACCACCGTCGACCATTACCAATCACCGCTGACCTCCATCGACCAACACCAACTAGCATCAACTATCGTCGACCACCACTGACTTCCGTCGACCAATGCCGACTGTCATCGATTGTCGTCGACTATCATCAATCACCGCGGGCCTCCGTTGACAACCACTAACATTGTAACTTGGAAAGCTAGTAACCTTTTTCCCGTCTATGGGACAAGGGGTCTCTGTAATTATCAACTTATAGTGGATTTTTACAATTTGGTCGGGCCACGTGATTTTTTCCTTTTACAGGTTTTCCACGTAAAAACTTCTTGTGTCATCACAGATTGTTTTTCCTTTCATCTGAGTGTGTGTTGAATCCTCGTGCAATGCTCAGACGATAATCGATTACTCTACCGCTGCGAATTTTCCAGCACGCATCGGAAACTATGAAAATTTAGGTGCAAGATATGCAAATACAAAACAAATTGTGTGCTACACGTAGGGGTGTAAACGAACCGAACACGAACGAACAGAGCTTGTGTTCGTGTTTGGTTCGTTTGAAATTTAGTTTGTTTGAAATAAGCTCGTGTTTGAAATTGTTCGTGAAATTACTGTTCGTGTTCGTTTCTTAACGAACGAGCCGAACACGAGTCGAACACGAGCTGTTCGCGAACAACAAGCCAGTTTGACATCCCTAATATTAATATATATAAATTAATTATATAACTTATATTATATAAATATATAATATATATATCAGTATATTACTAATATAGTATATTAATATACTATTATTATTATTTTATTATATATTATAATTTATAAAATTTAATTTTTTGAATATCATAAATTTTTTATATATAATTATTTTAAATTATTTTATATTTCGAACAATAACGATTCGAACACGAACGAACTCATCACTGTTCGTGTTTGGTTCATTTAACTAACCGAACGAAAAAAATTTGTTCATGTTCGTCTCGTCTACTTATTGAACAAATCGAACACAAACTCATTGACGAACCGAACACGAACTGTTCGCGAACAACGAGCTTTTTTGACAGCCCTAGCTACACGTAAATTTCCCTTTTTAGAATGCATAATATTTACGAGTTTATTATTTACAAATATGGCTAAAAATTATAACATATTAATTAGACATTAAATAACAAATTTTAAAGTGCCGAATTTAAATATTCACTTTATCCAAAAAAATAAAAAATAAAAATTAAAAGAGAAAACAAATATTTAAAAAAATGTTTTACCAATGCAGATATTAACGAAAACAGAGTTTGTGATAAAGAGGTTCGGGCTCAGCTCGATAAGCTCTGATAAGCTGGCAGTCATGGTGAAGCCAACCCCAAAACCCAATTAACTCAGTGAGTTAGTTTGCTTAAAAAATAAATTAATTAATATAAAATATAACCAAAATATATTAATTTTTAAAATTTTATTTTTAAGTAATTAAAAACATTTAAAAATATATGTTATTATTTAAAACAAATATTTTATTATTATTTTATCTTCTAATTATTTATTTCACATAATTTTATTATAACATTAATTTAAATTATTATTATTATTATTTATATTTTATAATAAAAAAATCTCTCATGAGCCAGCTTAAATTCGTACATTGAGCATGAGCTCAAACTCAATTAACTAATTAAGCCAAAGCCCAAACTCAGGACAGCTAAAACTCTGCCCTATTTGTCTACACGCCTACTACCAGAGCCGTCTTTGCACGACAGTAAATTCATTGAAAAAGAGGACTAAGTATCTAAATTTCATTTTATTTTCAATCCAATCAAAAAACAAAGCAGACAGAAAAACAAATGCAATAAATGCGGGGATGGAAGATTTAAATTCGCACCACTCAATTCAAATAGTAGCAATTTTAATGATATAAGAATTTAGGTGGAATAAATGTAAAACATGGCTAAAGTTGTTAGACATGAGATTACATAGGAATTAGGTGGTTCATGTAAGTCATATGTATGTATGACTTACACAAACATCATCTTCTCCTTACAAGAAAAGTTGTAGTTTAATTATTGAAGGTTAAAATAGTGATATTTACATGTGATATGAAACATTTGGTGGCATAAACATAAAATAAAATATAGTTGTTATAAATGTAAATACCTCGGAATTGGGTGGTGCGTGCATGCGAGCTTCTTTGTTTATACATGTTTGTTTTTTAATACATGTGTTTGCCTATAACCATATAAGCATATAATGGTGATTAACGGTAAATGGCGTATAGCTCGAACCCATCTAGTCCTTCAAATATAAAAATAATTCGCTGAAAAGATGTTAATAAATGGCAAGTCACGAGAGCTTATTGCGTACGGAGAGTGTACCCAAGCTGCATGCGCTCTTCAATCACAGCTCCTTTTATTTTTTTTTTTTTTAATTTAGAAAAAATATGACCCACTGTCATTCAGGGTTGGTTAATGTGCAGCTGTGGTCAAAGATCGCATGTAACTCTTCGTACGCTCTCCGTACGCAATAATTTTTCGCAAGTCGCATAATGGCCAAGTCCGATGGTCCCATCCAAAAATAATAATATTAAAAAACATGACCACTATGGCTTCTCATTTTCATCTAACCGAAAATTAAAAGCAAGAGTAAAAAAATATCATTTTGCTTAATTTCGGACAGATTATTTCAGAATAATATTAACTCCATAAAAATTAAACACCATAAATCAGAATCGAGGTAAAAGGAAAATAAATTTGAAATTCGAGCAAGTGTCACTGCTTCCTCTATGTGTGCAGGTGCATGCAAAGAAAATTCAAGTCTTGGTTATTCATGCGCCTGCATGCGTGAAAAGAAATATCCAGAAGGAAAAAAATTCTAGACAGTGATCTGTCTGCTAGATGCAAACCATGTAAAATCCAACGATATGATGCCCAAGATAAGAGATTAGGAAAAAGTTTTATTCAGGCAGAAACATAAGCAACCAGAACTAAGACCAATAACCCTCAAACTCAAATGGCAATTAAAAAAAAAAACATGGGAAAGATTAGTTTTAATGTGTACTTTCAGGAGGGTTATGTATCCTACTTAAATTTACCTTACAATCTGGCATTATATCCTCACATGCCTGAGGACTGTCCACAACATCGGAAATAAGATCAGATTCATGTTTAATGTAACCATCAGAACTGGTTTTGACATGATCAACTTCCATGTCTGTAGCTGAAGTTTTGGGATCACAAGGACTGTTTTTGAGATTTTCTTCTTCCATGGGCATTGCAGTGCTCTCATTTGCGCCCGGTTTTTCCATCAAGTTGAGGGAAATAGTATTGGCAGATGAAGGCTCTTTGGGAAAAGAAGAATCAGGTGCATTCTTTTCATTCACATTAGTAGCTTCAGGAGAAGCATTCATTTCTTTTGAACAAAAAACTAAAGAAGAAACCTTTGCTTTCCTTCCATTATGCTGCTTCTCATAAACCGACATGGCTCTCTGCAATCAAGGATTCAGCAGGCAAGATATCATTTATAAGGATCAGAATATAATTTGCAAAAAAAAAGGGGACAAGAAAGCTTGAAATGTTGTGAGAAGAAAGCAACTAAAAATTTTAAGAAAAAAATCTGCTGCAGGTTATTGTTAAAATAATAGTGGGAGTTTTGTTAGAGGAAAAGGATATCAGCAAGGAAATAAATAATCCAGTAATGTCCAGAAACTATGTGAGTGTGTGCGTGTCTACATTAACTTTTGAAATGTACAACAGATACTCAAAATGCTAGATAAGCTGATTAATTTAACACAGACGTTTACTATTAAAAGTGAGTAAATCTATATGATGTAACCGATTACAAATCTACACCGAGGCGGTTCAAAGAAAGTTAATTTATCAGGTTTATGTAAAGCAAACCTACCGTGTTTAGAAAACAAAGTGTTATATAGGTAAATATGGAAGTTTAGGTGTTAGATATGTAAACACACAAGAATTAGGTCATATGTATGTAAATACCCCAAATGAAGATGACTAGACATGAAATGGAAAAAATCCAAATCTGACTTACATAATATAAATGAGTAGAAAAACCAAACAAAACATGGGTATCCAACCCAACACAAGATTGCACTGATCTCTTCTTAACTCGACTAGAAATAAACAAAACAAACTGATTTATGAAAGCATGGCAATCTGAAAATAACAGCACAAAAATTAGACATGGCTTTTTTGTTGAAATGAAGTGGAGTTAACTCCATATGGGCTATAAGTTCGGATTTCATCTTTTTTAAAAATTTAATCTAGTAAGTATTAAAGTAAATCTTATGTGGGTTCACCTGAAGCTAAAATTTAATTTCAGATTCAATTCAAATTATCATGTCATGTTGAATATGAAACCCCCACCCCTTAGCACTGCAAAACATAACCGTCTCTTGAAGCTAAAACTAGGCATGGCTTCTGTGTTGAAATGAAGTAGAGTTAACTCATCATATGGGCTAAGTTCGGATTTCAATTTCACCCTATTTCATTCCTTTTTCTTATTCTTTATTTAATCTGGTAAGTGTTCAACTAAATCTTTCGTGGGTTCACCAGAAGCTAAAACTAAATTTCAGATTCAATTCAAATTAGCATGTCCTGTTGAATATCAAACCCCAACTCCATAGCATTGGAAAACATAACTGTCTCCCAAGACTCGAATTGGAAAATGCAAAACCTCCCTCCCAATATCCAACTGCGTCACCTGAAGCAAAAACTAATTTCAGATTCAATTCAAATTATCATTTCATGTTGAATATCAAACCCGCACCCTTGGCATTGGAAAACAAAACCGCCTCCTAATGCTGGGTACTGACAAAATGCACAAACTTCCCTCCCAATATCGAACTGCATGACTCACTCCACTCCATTGGTCAAGGTTAAACCAACCTATCACCCCAAAATTTCTAACAAAAAAGGAGGCATTCTTTGGGATTTGAACCAGAACCCTTAGCATGAGACCCCCTCCATCCATAAAGCAGAATTAACTTAAATTAGATAATTCATTAGACTAACTTATTCTCCAATAATTTCAATAAAATTAGGATCAACTTTATCTGGAGTTTGCAACCTGTCCCCCCTAACAATCCCAAACCCATGAAGCATTACCATCAGTCACCGTAACTCCCTCTAGCACATGCATGGATAAAACTAACAATAAAACCATACAAATAAACCCTCTCCCAAAAAGAGGGCCACAAAGTATTAACAATTTCTCCAATAATTCAAACACCTCACCTCAATCATCCATCCATCCCTCCGTCATCTCTCATACACATGCACATTTATCCTACATTAAATGGTGGCAAAAAAAAATGAATGCAAAGTAGGACAGTCCTAGTTTCTTCACATAAAAAAGAACCAACACTAAGAAAGTGGACATTACACAGTTCACAACATTAAATAAAGTCATAAATTTTGGCCCGTGATCACCATAACACAAATAAAATATGTTCTAACTTCTGGAAATAACTCAAAAAATATCGCAACATAAAAAAATCCACACCACTTTTGAAAAGATCCAGAACATATAAGATTGACCTAAAATACCTTGAAAGCAGCATCCGCAGCAGTTGGGATGTGAGAACTTAGTTTTGAAACCTTGGATAAAATTTCAACTTTATTCTTCTGTAAGAGGAGAAACAGTCAGGAACAAAGAAAAATGGAAATATTGGATGAACGTGCATCAAGAGAAGAAAAGAAGTTTCAAGTCATAACAGCACAGAATAATAGGCACCTTAGTATTTTCAGGCATGGAAGAACTGCAAATAACAGTTGAATTACCAGCTGTCAATATATTCCTAATGTCTTTATAAAGTTCTGGGTATACAAGATCAGCTGAAATTTCAAGTCTGGATAAATAAACGCTTAAGCTCTGGCTGTTATTATTAAGTCCTTGATAAGGTAGAGAAGTCTTTGCAAGTTTAGTTTCTATAGAGGCCTCTACAGATTTATCATTAGGAGGAGCAGTATATTGCTTCAATTGAGAGGCGTCGCCCGATAAATGTTGCAGACGGTCAACTTCACTCTTAGGTTGCAGGCTACAATGTGCACCTCTCGATTCGTCAGCTCCTTCCTGATTAACAGATAACTCAACACTCATGTTTCCAGGCTGTCCCCTCCACATTTCAGCATTCAATGCCCAACCACGTCCACCCACTAGATGTCTATTCTGATCCCAATCGGGCCTCACATATACTTGTGATTTGTCACCATAAAACGAGTTACTACCATCCCACCCTTGCATTTGAGGCGGACAGGAATCATCTGCTGGATGATGCCATCCAAACGGATGGCCATGAGCAGTAAACCGGTCTGCAACCTCATGNGTATATTTATGTTTTGTGAAATAGTTGGGGGATGTAAATAAAAAAACCTAGGTGTTGATATGTAAGGAATTGAGTTGTATATATGTAAATGCCTTAATTTTTTAATAATTATACCTCTTTATACTTATCTTACTTATATTAATTAATAAGTTAAAAAATTTAATGAGTAATTGAGTACTTGAATTTTTATATAAAATTAAAAAAATTATTTATACTTTATTTTTATATAAAGCTAATAAATAAGGTAAAAATTGAAATAAATACTATATTTTTTATTCATTTATTAGCAAATTATTTTACAATTTATTAAGTAAATAAAATAATACATATTTTAAGTAATATTCCTTATATTCAAATAACATAAATAAATAGTAAAAATAAAAATAAAAAATTAAAAAATAGCATTAATATTATATTGTACATAAAAAATATGAACGCACAAATCTCGAAGAATCCAACTAGCTTTGCTTATGAACACTAAATGACAATGTATCGGGATTATAAAAAAACAGAAACACTAAGAGACATTTCGTTCGGTCGGAACGTTGAGAGGACTGAATGGAAGCACGGCTGAATGAATGAATGAAGGCATCTAATCTGTGAGACAGCCATTCATGATCAGCTCACACAGTCGATTCTGGAAATCCTCACAAAGATGGCTAAAGGGCACCTCACGTAATGCCTTTTTTATCCTCTGAGAAGACCCTTTGACATGTTTGTCAGATTACAGTGATATACTCTCTACTTTATGACCAAAGTTCAATTTAATGACTCTCTACTCGGGATTCAAGTAAGAGGGTCGACCGACGACCTTTCAACCGACCAAATGTCTGGCGATCTACGAAAGGCTATCAACCGACCTGACAACAATATTATCTAGTCATTAAATGCCCCTCTTCAAATATTTATGAATACAAAATGGTGTTAATATCAATTATAAATATGAAAGGGTGTTGGAGTTAGTTACTGATGCGACCTTACTTAAGTCCAAGTGTACTTCACACTATGGGGCCTAACGTAAGTGCATATATCTCCTTGTAAATAGGGACTTTTGAGTCCACTTTGTCGAANATCTAATCTTCATATAACACGACCAAACCAAACATATTCTCTTCAATTTAATTCATTAAAAGCATCTTCAAGGCCACTTACCACCAATAAACACATTATTAAAAAAATATAAAGGGGAACAAAAGGCTTGAAAAACACCTTCAAGAATGAATTTATGAGCACAAACCATATGTCGAGGTGAAAAATGTAACTGCAGTGTGAAAAAGGGTATAATAAAAGACTTGAGCTTTATAATAATCAGAAATCAAAATGTCACACACTATAATAAATGAGAATTTCCTGAACGCCCAAAACATCTATGGTGCCAGCCTAGATAAATCTCAAAATGCAAGCTTTAAGCATCATGAGAAAAAGAGCCTTACATCATTTACACTGGCTAGAAGGAAGATACAAGGCCACAAGACATTATAGACAATTATATCATAGTAATTCAATACTTTTTAATGTAGGATATGCACATTCTTGTAAGCAAAGTATATCAATGCCTTTAATCAGATAAACTGATATTGCCAGTAACACGTTGATATTATTATTCTCCTACAACAAAATTCTTTGCAGAGGGTAATAAACTGTCGCCCTAAAACGAAGATAAACCACATCCCCTTCTGCTTCTTAATTCATGCATTGATGAGAGACACTATATGAAATGATCAACATTTAATGACACAAAAAACTTCAGGGATTGTTCAAAGATAGCTTACCAACATAATGTACAATAACAACTTCACCTTAAATAGAAAAAACCAATGTTCCGGTTACCTTACCAGTATTATCCTGTTTTGTCAACCGCTCCTCCTCAGCACCTCCTCTCCTGGAGCCTTGGTTCCTCATCTCTACATCATCAGATTTCCCAAGCCTGGCATCCTGAACTCTCTTGTCTCTCTCTGACGCACGTTCTCGGTCCTTTTCACCCTCTGAACCACGCTCTATGTCTCTCTCTTTATCCTCCCTAATCTCCCGTCTGCTATATTCCTTCTCGGACCTCCTCTTCAAAGACTCAGACCTGTTGCTGCTTACCACATACCTCTCTGCAGAACTCTCACGCCTTCTACTCGACCTACTCTTCGATTCAACAGTCAAAATTTTTGACTTCTCCACTTTCTCATTATCAAAGGATCCAAAAGCCTCTTCTTTAGAAATCTTTTCGGCTAGCCCATCATCCTTTCCGCTACCATTCCATCTATCAGGCGTAGCAAAGTCGTCCCCTCTCTCTTTCCGCTTCCTGCCATGTTCAGCTGAACAATCTCCATTTTCAGAAAGGCCCTTATTCCTCTCCTGTGAAGCAAGTAGCGAAGATGAGGACTTTCTCTTATCCGCCTCAGAATCTTTCGAAACCCTAGCCGCTGAACCAGAGCATACTTCCTCCACTCTCTGCCTACGATCCCTCGAGTTCCCATCATCCTCAGATTCAGACCGCTCTCGCGCATCTCTTGAACTATGCTTATGAGAACGGTGCGACTTGTGACGAGAACTCCTCGGCATATTGATAACCCTTCAAAACCCTAATTTCCAAATCAGCAGATCGAATCAACAAATAGGACCGAGAATAAGCCCCTTATCCACTCTACTTCCAAAATCCGCCGCTGAAAAGCACGGGCATCTGCTCTTTAACCGCCGGAGATTTCACCGGAATCCGCCGCAGCCGGGAAAAAAATAAAAGCCAAGGTTGAAAACTAACAGTAATATGAAGATCAAAGAAACGTGATTTCGATAGTGATTGTAGAAGTAAAGGGTGTGAGAAAGGAGAAGATGGATAATAAGAGAAAAGAGCGACGGCGACGAGGAAGGGTGCCGATCGATCGAAGACGAAAGCTCGGAATGTAGAGGATAGTTTGTCATGGGCCCTCTGTTTTTTTTTTCTTTATTTATTATTATTTTTCTGCGTTAGAATTTGATGATAAATTGTAATTTGGTTTGACGGAATAGCCCCTGATAGCCATCCTCTGCCAGCAAGCTTGCATCAGTGGTATTTTTGTTATTTTACGGTGGTCGCCCGTGTTCGGGCTCGGCTATGCCCAAATTGCCGGGGCACCGACTGTTTGCGAGGTGGTCAACGTATATATGCATATGAAATGACCGAAGGTAAGCCAAAAATAAAATGATAATAAAGTGGAGTCGAGTTTGAGAATGTTATTAATTGGATTTAGCTTTGTAAGATCATAAGTTGTTTATGTTTCATTTGAGTTTGAGATAAAAGTTTAAAATTTTTAAGAATATGTACATACATATTGATGTGTGATAAAAAATTCACGGTGATAGAGTAATGAGTTATCGTCTTAGCGTTTCACGAGAATTCAGCACACACAGAGAAGAAAATAAGCAAAAGTAGACGCATCGACTTTTTACGTGGAAAATCCTTGAAAGTAATAAAAATAACGGAGCTTAGTCTAATTGAAATAATCCCCTATGAATGATGAGTACACAGGTTAATTCTTCTCCTAAGTTAGGGAATATGAAATTACAAAGTTGCATAACTATAATTTGGTTGCAGCTTTTGGAGACAGCATGTTGCAATGATTATTGTTGATTATTGTTGATGTGTTAATACATTGTGAGTGTTGTAGATTATTGCTTCAGAGGCGTTGATTGGCTAAAGAAATTGTAGTATCAGTTACGGAAATTGTGGACCACGTAGACCGTAGTGGCGAGTATGAATGACGTTCGTAGGTTCACATAGGTCGTAAGGGCAAATATGAAACATATTCGTAGGCCGAGGGGCCAGAGTCGGGAGTTGCATGAGCTGATGACCACGTAGGTCGTTTGAGTGAGTATGAATGACGTTTGTAAGTCGCAGAGGTCAGAGTCGGGAGTTGCACGAGCTATGAATCGAGTAGGTCGTAGGGGGTGAGTATGAATGGCATTCGTAGGGGACCAGAGTCGGGAGTTGCACGAGCTACAAACCACGTAGGTCGTTGTTAACACATGGACCATGGTAATGGTCTCATGTCCCACGACAATGACGGACAACGTCTGGTGGATAGTGATTGACAATGATTTGTGGTGATCGACGTTGACGGTCGACAGTGACTGATGGCGATTGACGGGTGTGGACGACAATTAGTGGCGGTCAATGATGATCGGTGAAGGCCGACGACGTCGGGATGGTGTTAGACTTCAGCTCTTTCTCAGATCTTCCATTTCTCTCTTAAAGCTTTAAGTCCCTCCCCTCATGTGAGAGGTGTGGCTTTATTTATAGTGTTCTGGATGTCATTAATGCATGAATATGAATCATTTTGATCGGACGGTCCAAAAAGCTCTCCTATCAAAATACGTTTAATGGACATTTGAGTATCTTAACAATGTCAAAATTGCGCACTATTAGGCTCTTTGGATTTGTCTTGTCGAGATGCTCAATTTGAGTATAGGCTTGCTAGTGTCAGCATCTATTTGGCCTTCCAAATGTGTCTAGACATCTTTCAAGAGTGATTTAATAATTTGATATGGGTTTGATTTGACTCGGATCGAACTAATTTTTATATCATTAGGTCTGTGTCATCAAGCTAATCTNAAATGTATCTAGACATCTTTCAAGAGTGATTTAATAATTTGATATGGGTTTGATTTGACTCGGATCGAACTAGTTTTTATATCATTAGGTCTGCCTTGTCGAGCTAGTCAATTTAACTATAAGTTTGCTGAAATCGGAACTCTGCATGACTTTATTAAGATTTGAACGTTTCTTATTCAAAATATCGTCTCAAAATCATGTTATGCCTTGAGATTTGTGTCATATAAGGAAAATTTGTTAGTGACGTTTCAATTGCCATATTATTTTTGGGGGAGATCATTTTTATCGTCTAAAAATATTAAAATTTGAGGCATTTGTGTCGTGTATATATATTATTTGATTATTACTCCTATAAGAANTTGAGATTTGTGTCATATAAGGAAAATTTGTTAGTGACGTTTCAATTGCCATATTATTTTTGGGGGAGATCAATTTTATCGTCTGAAAATATTAAAATTTGAGGCATTTGTGGCGTGTATATATATTATTTGATTATTACTCCTATAAGAGTATTTTTTTATCCCTACATAATACGAGTCGTACTTAGCTCAATTGTTTGGTTTCTTTTGCTTCATAAGAGAGTGTCATAGTTCAAATCTTAGCTTAAACTGGCTTAAACATAAATAATAAAAATTATTGGAGGGGTGGAAATGTGATATTTAGGATTCGGAATAGTTGGGAGCCCGAATTCGAGCAAATGAGAAAATGCATAACATTTTTTTTTTGGAATATAAAAAGTTTTTTATTNGTGATATTTAGGATTCGGAATAGTTGGGAGCCCGAATTCGAGCAAATGAGAAAATGCATAACATTTTTTTTTGGAATATAAAAAGTTTTTTATTTTTTTTATTATTTTTTAATGAATATTTTTTCTCTCTTTTTTATTTTATTTTTTAATAATGAGGGGATATGAAAAGTTTTTTTTATGAGCAAGGACTTATTTTTAGATTTATATATTAATGTGCATTTAATGGCCAATGCTCTTTTTGAGCTTATAAATAGGCCTAAAAGAGAGGGGGTAGAGTTGCGGCGATGTGTCTTGGCGATGATTTGCGACGGTGCATCGCAACGGTAGGATGCAGCAACGACTCGTTGGGGCGGTGCAACGCGGTGGCGCGATGCGGTGGCGATGCATCGCGGTGATGTGTTGCAGGAGGGCACTGCGGCGGGGTGTGGCAACGACACGACGTGTTGTGGCGGTGCGTTGCGGCAGAGCGTTGCAGCGAAGCGACGACACGTTGTAACGATGCGTCGCGGCGACTCATTGTGGCAGTGTGTTGTGATGAAGGGACTGGTTGGTGCAATGCGTCTTGGCGACGCGTTGCGGCGGTGTGTCTTAGCGATGTGTTGCGGTCGTGCATTGCAATGACGTGACACGTTGTGGAAATGCATCGCGGCGACGCATTGTTGCGGTGTGTCGTGGCGATGGGTTCTAGCGGTGTGTCTTGGCGACACGTTGCGGCATGGCGACCCATTGGGACGAGGCATTGCAGCGACGCTTTGTGGCGGTGCATTGCGGCGACATGTTGCGACCTTGCATCCTGGCGACGTGACGCATTGCGGCGGAGTGTCTCGGCGACGCATTCCAGCAGAGCTTCACGACGATGCGTTCCAGCGGAACTTCGCGGCGACACGTTACTATGGAGCTTCGGGTTGACGTGTTNTTGCGGCGGAGTGTCTCGGCGACGCGTTCCAGCAGAGCTTCACGACGATGCGTTCCAGCGGAACTTCGCGGCGACACGTTACGATGGAGCTTCGGGTTGACGTGTTGCGGCGGAGTATCGCGTTAAAGCGTCGCGGCGAGACATCACGGGGACGCGGCGCGTTGCGGCTATGGTTGTGGTGATGCGTTATGGTGAAGCGTCGCGGCCACGCATTGCGGCGAAGTTTCACGACGACGTGTTGCTATGTCAAGTTACGCTGCAGAGTTGCGGTGGCAGTTGTGGTGCAGAGGAAAGTTGTCACTATTTTGCGTAGCAAGAAAACAACGGGATTTTCTTTCTCGTTGCGATGAAGAGGAAAGTCGTCTCCGCTCTACGTGGTAAGCAAGCAACGAGATCTTTTTTTATTGTTGATGCCGCACATTATGGAGGAGATTCTCGTGTCGCTCTTGCACGTTCTGGAGGTGATGAAGAAATGTTGTAGTTTTCTCACTGCGCTTTGAGCGGAAGATTTTCATGCTTATGTGGTTGCAATATCTGGAGACTCTCTGACGATCATCAGATGTACTAGAATTTATGGAGGCGATGGCAACTCTAATTTAAGATGAGCGGATTTGTTGTAGCACATATACAAGTAATGTTGGTCTTTATACNTTTAAACCTCGCCTGTTCCATATTAATAAAAATTTAAACCATCTTTTACAGCTTTAACAAAATCAATTAATATCTATAATTATGCAATTAAAGTTTAATGAAGAAAAGTATTAAACATGGCCAAAGGATTATCACTGAAAACACTGAAAAACAAAGATAAATTATATGACATGCCAACTAATAAAAAAATATCCATGTAATGCAAAAAAAAACTAAAAAACAAACAGATGTAATGGAGATCAAAAGTCATATATGGCCAAATAAATCAGTTTAAGTGTAGCAAAAACGAAAAAAATAAAGAATTATATGTTGCAAAACTAGGAACAATAAAGAAAATATATACAATGAGATGAAAAAAAAGTAAAGAGTCAAGAATTACAATCAATGATTCCCCATTTCACTATCCTGCTGCTCTATCTTCAAATATGTAAGGGTAGTTCAAGTACTTACTTCGCTGCCTTTTTAACAAAATTTGCTACCATAAAGAGAGAATGTCCTAAAACCAAAAAGAATGTCCATTCCTTCCTCTTCCATCAATTTAGTTTTTTCTAGCATCAAAGCAACCCAATCCTCATCTCAATCTGACCAGTCTAACTCCATCCTTCACTACCAAACAACAACCCAAAAACAAGGAGAGTATAAATCAGAAGTAGCTAAAAAAGTTGCTGTGAGAGGGCATTTTCACAGAATTTGAATCAGCTTTGCATTAGAATCCAGAGATAAGGAGCACTCATAACTCGCAATATGTCATAAACTGATCACCATTTACNGAGGAAGATAACAAAAAATTTATGTACAAAAGCTATTACAATAGAAGAAGAAACCTGTTGTGATCATTCGAACTATGAGCCTTTGGGCTGGGAGAACCCTTTGAAAGGTTATTCAACAGGGAAGAATCAGCCTTGCCCTGATGTTTATATTCTATCTTACTTGAATTGGATGCATCCTTTTCCGAATCCAAACGTGTTTCCTTGACATTTCTATGTTTTGAGCCATAATGATCATCATTTTCATCATAAAAACTTTTCTGAGCCCCAGTATCTTTTGTCTTGATTAAATGATCCTCCGCACGTGGACTAACTTCTCGGTCGCTACCATGAAGCTTACTTTTCTTGGAATAACTCTCAACAGGTTTGTCTCTGTCCCTGACAGATTTACCCTCAATCCTGTCACTGGCATAATCTCTTGAAGAGCGTTCTTCCCTGTGCCTAATATCACGATGTCTATGATCCCTATCAAGATCCTTGAAATGTTTGTCTCGGTACCTATCATCTTTATACCTATCATCTTTATACCTTTCATCTTTGTTCCCTTCAACCTTATGGCCTCCATTCTTGAGGTGATCATCCCTTGAAGATAACCGCCTTTCATCAATGTTTTTACCATCATCATGCCATTTATCAAAGCCACCAGAGCTCCTTCTCCTCTTAGTCGCATATTTCTCAGAATCTTTCTCTAATTCTGCGTTGTGCATATCCTCACGAGTTTGAAATTCTGCAAACCATTTATGATCACAATTTCAAAAGGACGTAATAAAGCAAAATTGGAAAACATAAATTCCGTAAATCACATGTAAAGTTAAAATGCATTGTTCAATTTCAAATAAAAGTTCTTCAATGCGCTATCAAGTACTACACTAACAAAAAGAAGCAAAGCATTTGAAACACCGTAGCAATTCCAAGGTCATTCCATAATTACATAGAACATCAACATTCACTCAAGAACTAATTTCGGAACAAATTTGCTAACATTCACCTTAAGCTTAGATTTATGTTTATGTTTATGTTTTGCATAACCAAAAGAAACATTTGAAAAATATATCTTCTTCTCGACATATACCAAATTTTGAAAATTTGGCTCTCAAAACACCAGCACATGAAAGCCAGAGCAATTCAACTCGCCATAACCTAGAACTTTTAAGAGCTTTAGTGTCAAACAACTACAAGCAAACTCCTAAAACAACTAATTATAGAACCCAACAAGCATTACCATTCAAAGAGAAATTAAACTACTGAAATCTGAAACTTCATGCACCATATTACGAGAAAAATAACAATGCAAAATATTAACAAAGCTTCTGAATAAAAAATGTTTTCAAGAATTTATGATTATATATAAAAAAATGGGAAAAAAATTTGGCTAAACATAGGAGTAACATTGTTTTGAATAAAGTCCTATTTAGTGCAAAATAAATACATTTAAAAGCAGAATGAAAACCTATAGCAAAGACCATGCATTAAGTAAAAAACAAAACAGTGTTTTCATCCAGTATGCTCTCGACTCATGATTTAAGTCAAACCAACAAGCAGTTGCCAGACACAGGGTGCTCTTTTTTTCTTTGGAGTAGGTGAAACAATATCTCCAGTTGGCTTACTTTCACAAGCTTTTCTGGCATAGGAAAACTGAACAAGACCTTGAATAAGGATCAAAACTCAAGAAGATAAGAGGAATTTAAGAACAATGCCTAGAACTAATTTAAAAGAAAATGCCTTCCATTCAATCTAGTTTTGCGGCAACACCTTCATTTGCACCAAGCATGAAATAAGTTGCCTTCTCTAAAAAGTTATGGTACAAATTATCTTTCCCTTTTTCCTGTTACATTTATGGTTCTCTTCACAAAAGTAATTAAATAATTTGCTTAAAACATGTTAATCCATCTATAGTTTCTTTCTCCAAATGAATTGACTGACTTTCCTAAACACCTCAACTATACAAACCTACGTTGGTGTGCCTCTACGAAGCCTCTGCTATTACAAAGAACTTCTACAAAGCAATTACTAAGAGGAAAAAATATAAAACAACAACAAAAAATCCTTAATCCCACTACGTGGGGTCAAGAGGAAAAAATATACCATTTAACAAAAAAGATAATGATAAGGAAATTGTAGAAAGTCCCCCACAATCTTATGAATGCTTGAAGAATCAGAATGATTAACTTGATATAGCATGATTATAGCACAAATGCAAAAAAATTTGCAAAAGAGGCTAAAAGAAGCGAAATAAAATGTTAAATCTTGTTTTCTCTAATTTCACTAATAAAAATACAAAAAACATACTCATTTTCATATAAATAATACAAGTTTAAATGATCACCTAACATATTAGAGAATTCCTGTCATCTAATCTTCATAGAACACGACCAAACCAAACATATTCTCTTTAATTTAATTCATTAAAAGCATCTTCAAGACCACTTACCACCAATAAACACATTCTTAACAAAATATAAAGGGGAAAAAAAGGCTTGAAGAACACCTTCAAGAATGAATTTATGAGCACAAACCATATGTCGAGGTGAAAAATGTAACTGCAGTGTGAAAAAGGGTATAATAAAAGACTTGAGCTTTATAATAATCAGAAATCAAAATGTCACACACTATAATAAATGAGAATTTCCTGAACGCCCAAAACATCTATGGTGCCAGCCTAGATAAATCTCAAAATGCAAGCTTTAAGCATCATGAGAAAAAGAGCCTTACATCATTTACACTGGCTAGAAGGAAGATACAAGGCCACAAGACATTATAGACAATTATATCATAGTAATTCAATACTTTTTAATGTAGGATATGCACATTCTTGTAAGCAAAGTATATCAATGCCTTTAATCAGATAAACTGATATTGCCAGTAACACGTTGATATTATTATTCTCCTACAACAAAATTCTTTGCAGAGGGTAATAAACTGTCGCCCTAAAACGAAGATAAACCACATCCCCTTCTGCTTCTTAATTCATGCATTGATGAGAGACACTATATGAAATGATCAACATTTAATGACACAAAAAACTTCAGGGATTGTTCAAAGATAGCTTACCAACATAATGTACAATAACAACTTCACCTTAAATAGAATAAACCAATGTTCCGGTTACCTTACCAGTATTATCCTGTTTTGTCAACCGATCCTCCTCAGCACCTCCTCTCCTGGAGCCTTGGTTCCTCATCTCTACATCATCAGATTTCCCAAGCCTGGCATCCTGAACTCTCTTGTCTCTCTCTGACGCACGTTCTCGGTCCTTTTCACCCTCTGAACCACGCTCTATGTCTCTCTCTTTATCCTCCCTAATCTCCCGTCTGCTATATTCCTTCTCGGACCTCCTCTTCAAAGACTCAGACCTGCTGCTGCTTACCACATACCTCTCTGCAGAACTCTCACGCCTTCTACTCGACCTACTCTTCGATTCAACAGTCAAAATCTTTGACTTCTCCACTTTCTCATTATCAAAGGATCCAAAGGCCTCTTCTTTAGAAATCTTTTCGGCTAGCCCATCATCCTTTCCGCTACCATTCCATCTATCAGGCGTAGCAAAGTCGTCCCCTCTCTCTTTCCGCTTCCTGCCATGTTCAGCTGAACAATCTCCATTTTCAGAAAGGCCCTTATTCCTCTCCTGTGAAGCAAGTAGCGAAGATGAGGACTTTCTCTTATCCGCCTCAGAATCTTTCGAAACCCTAGCCGCTGAACCAGAGCATACTTCCTCCACTCTCTGCCTACGATCCCTCGAGTTCCCATCATCCTCAGATTCAGACCGCTCTCGCGCATCTCTTGAACTATGCTTATGAGAACGGTGCGACTTGTGACGAGAACTTCTCGGCATATTGATAACCCTTCAAAACCCTAATTTTCAAATCAGCAGATCGAATCAACAAACAGGACCCAAAATAAGCCCCTTATCCACTCTACTTCCAAAATCTGCCGTTCAAAAGCATGGGCATCTGCCCTTTAACCGCCGGAGATTTCACCGGAATCCGCCGCAGCCCGGAAAAAATAAAAGCCAAGGTTGAAACTAACAGTGATATGAAGATCAAAGAAACGTGATTTCGATAGTGATTGTAGAACTAAAGGGTGTGAGAAAGGAGAAGATGGATAATAAGAGAAAAGAGCGACGGCGACGAGGAAGGGTGTCGATCGATCGAAGACGAAAGCTCGGAATGGAGAGGATAGTTTGTCATGGGCCCTCCATTTTTTTATTATTATTTTTCTGCGTTAGAATTTGATGATAAATTGTAATTTGGTTTGACGGAATAGCCCCTGCTAGCCATCCTCTGCCAGCAAGCCGCTGCTATTGCATGAGTGGTATTTTTGTTATTTTACGGTGGTCGCCCGTGTTCGGGCTCGGCTATGCCCGAATTGCCGGGGCGCCGACTGTTTGCGAGGTGGTCAACATATATATGCATATGAAATGACCAAATAGGTAAGCCAAAAATAAAATGATAACAAAGTGGAGTCGAGCTTGAGAATGTTATTAATTGGGTTTAGCTTAGTAATATCATAAGTTGTTTATGTTTCATTTGAGTTTGAGATAAAAGTTTAAAATTTTTAAGAATATTTACATATATATTGATGTGTGATAGAAAATTCGCGGTGATAGAGTAATGAATTATCGTCTTAGTTTCACGAGAATTCAGCACACGCAGAGAAGAGAATAATCAAAAATAGACACCTCGACTTTTTACATGGAAAACCCTTGAAAGTAGAAAAAACAACGGGACTTAGCCCAATTGAAATAATCCACTATGAATAATGAGTACACAGGCTAATTCTTCCCCTAAATTAGAGAATATGGAATTATAAAGTTGCATAACTATAATTTGGTTGCAGTTCTTGGAGACGGCATGTTGCAATAATCATTATTTATTACTGTTGATGTGGTAATACATTGTGAGTGTTGTAGATTATTGCTTCAGAAGCGTTGATTGGCTAAAGAAATTGTAGTATCAGTTACGGGATTTGTGGACCACATAGACCGTAGTGGCGAGTATGAATGACGTATGTAGGTCCACATAGGTCGTAAGGGCAAATATGAATGATATTCGTAGGCCGAGGGGCCGGAGTCGAGAGCTGCCTGAGCTGATGACCACGTAGGTCGTTTGAGTAAGTATGAATGACGTTTGTAAGTCGCAGAGGTCAGAGTCGGGAGCTGCACGAGCTACAAACCACGTAGGTCGTTGTTAACACATGTACTATGGTGATGGCCTCATGTCCCACGACAATGACTGACGGTGTCTGGTTGATGGTGATTGACAATGATTGGTGGTGATCGACGTTGACGGTCGACAGTGGCTGACGGCGATCGACGGGTGTGGACGACGATTGACGGCGATCAATGATGATCGGTGAAGGCCGACGTCGGGATGGTGTTAGACCAGCTCTTTTTCAGAGTTTCCAGTTCTCTCTTAAAGCTTCAAGTCCCTCCCCTCATGTGAAGGGTGGGGCTTTATTTATAGTGTTATGAATGTCATTAATGCATAAATATAAATCATTTTGATTAGACGGTCCAGAAAGCTTCCTCCTATCAAAATACGTTTAATGGACATTTGAGTATCTTAACAATGTCAAAATTGCGCACTTTTGGGCTCTTTGGATTTGTCTTGTCGAGATGCTCGATTTGAGTATAGTCAGCATCTATTTGGCCTTCCAAATGTGTATAGACATCTTTCAAGAGTGGTTTAATGACTTGATATGGGCTTGATTTGACTCGGATCGAACTAGTTTTTATATCATTAGGTCTGTCTCATCGAGCTAGTCAATTTAACTATAAGTTTGCTGAAATCGGAACCATGCATGACTTTATTAAGATTTGAACATTTCTTATTCAAATTATCGTCTCAAAATCATGTTATGCCTCGATATTTGTGTCATATAAGGAAAATTTGTTAGTGACATTTCAGTTGCCCGATTATTTTTTGGGGAGATCATTTTTATTGTCCGAAAATATTAAAATTCGAGGCATTTGTGATGTGTATAAATATTATTTTATTATTACTGCTATAAGAATATTTTTTATCCCTGCATAATACGAGTCGTACTTAGCTCAATTGTTTGGTTTCTTTTGCTTCATAAGAGAGTGTCATAGTTCAAATCTTAGCTTAAACTAGCTTAAACATAAATAATAAAAATTATTGGAGGGGTGGAAATGTGAAATTTAGGAATCGGAATAGTTGGGAGAGCAAATGAGAAAATGCATAACATTTTTTTTTAATATAAAAAGTTTTTTATTTTTTATTATTATTATTTTTTAATGAATATTTTTTTTCTCTCTTTTTTATTTTATTTTTTAATAATGAGGGGATATGAAAAGTTTTTTTTTTTTTTATGAGCAAGGACTTATTTTTAGATTTATATATTAATGTGCATTTAATGGTCAATGTTGCTTATAAATAGACCTAAAAGAGAGGGGGTAGAGTTGCGGCGATATGTCGTGGCGATGATTTGCGACGGTGCATCGCAACGGCGGGATGCAGTGACGACTCGTTGGGGCGGTGCAACGCGGTGGCGCGATGCGGCGGCGGTGCATCGCGGTGATGTGTTGCAGGAGGGCATTGCGGCGGGGTGTGGCAGCGACACGACGTGTTGTGGCGGTGCGTTGCGGCAGAGCGTTGTAGCGACACGACGACACGTTGTAACGATGCGTCGCGGCGACTCATTGTGGCAGTGTGTTGCGATGACGGGACTGGTTGGTGCAATGCGTCTTGGTGACGCATTGCGGCGGTGTGTCTTAGCGATGCGTTGCGGCCGTGCATTACAATGACGTGACACGTTGTGGCAATGCATCGCGGTGGCGCATTGCTGCGGTGTGTCGTGGCGATGGGTTCTAGCGGTGTGTCTTGGCGATGCGTTGCGGCATGGCAACCCATTGGGACGAGGCGTCGTGGCGACGCTTTGTGGCGGTGCATTGCGGCGACGTGTTGCGACCTTGCATCCCGGCGACGTGACGCATTGCGGCGGAGCGTCTCGGCGACGCTTTCCATCGGAGCTTCACGGCGACGCGTTCCAGCGGAGCTTCGCAGCGACACGTTACGATGGAGCTTCGGGTTGACGTGTTGCGGAGGAGTATCGCGTCAAAGCGTCGTGGCGAGGCATCGCAGGGACGCGACGCGTTGTGGCTGTGGTTGCGGTGATGTGTTATGGTGAAGCGTCGCGGCCACGCGTTGCGGCGAAGTGTCACGACGACGTGTTGCTATGTCAAGTTACGTTGCAAAGTTGCGGTGGCAGTTGTGGTGCAGAGGAAAGTTGTCACTATTTTGCGTAGCAAGAAAAAAACAGGATTTTCTTTCTAGTTGCGGTGAAGAGGAAAGTCGTCTCCGCTCTGCGTGGTAGGCAAGCAACGAGATCTTTTTTTCTTGTTGATGCCGCACATTATGGAGGAGATTCTCGTGTCGCTCTTGCACGTTCTGGAGGTTATGAAGAAATGTTGTAGTTTTCTCACTGCGCTTTGAGGGGAAGATTTCCATGCTTATGTGGTTGCGATATCCGAAGACTCTATAACGATCATCAGATGTACTAGAATTTATGGAGGCGATGTCAACCCTAATTTAAGATGAGCGGATTTATTGTAGCACATATACAAGTAATGTTGGTCTTTATATCATTTTTTATCAACTGATGTGACATTTGTAGATGATGATAATGTTTTTTTTTTCTTTCACGGTTGTTGTGGATTTTTCATTGCGCAAAATTCTGCAATTAAAATTAGTACACAATTTTTTATAACATGAAGAATCACGTACCTTTTGCGGTTCATGCATTTCTAAGTTGTGCCCTCTCAGATCAATGTCTTATAGGAGCTTGAACCGGTACCTTCTAAGGCTCGTAGCCTTCCGAGGTTTTTCAGTGAAGACCCTCTTGGGTTTGTCTACTAGCGGCATGGTTGAAAGAAGAATCCATTGAGGATGTAAAACCAGTTCTAAGTTATAGAACCGGATATGCTCGACAGTATTTACCCTTAACAAAGTCATATGAAATCCACTGAGGATGGTTAACATTTCCTAGGTTGTTGGTCGAAGCTGTTGCTTGACGAACTTAACCTGTTATCGAATATGTTGAAGGATATCCATCAAGGATTTTTGACCTATCTGAGGTTGTATGTCGAAGCTTTTGCTTGACGACTGTAGCCTGTAATGGAAGATGTTTAATCAAGCCCCCCTGGGATTGATTAAACCTAGAATGAGGTGTCAGAGATGCTTTGCGTTTCTCGAGACTAGGGGTAGATCGTAATAGACCGTGTGTTTTCTTGGAAATATAGTTGCAATCATGCTTAAGAAAAATGTTTGACAACTTATTAGTTCTTACTTTTGAATCTTTTTTCCCCTTAGTGTGGGCGCTTTCCATGTGAGCTTGTAAAAAAACTAATGTATCGAACCTTAAAGAGATAAGCTTCTTGATCTAGTTGAAGAAGATCTCCAGTACAATGAAGGGGCATTGAGGAAGTGTTATTTGCGGTGAAGATTGCCCCCCAGTACGTGAGTGCTTCTCGTAGACTTGTATTTTGAATGAAATGTGGGATGAAATCCCCACCACAGTTTTGTACGAGATGTTAACAGAAACGACCTTTCGACACTATAATGAAGGTTGCCTCCGAGCTGGAAGAACTTGTGAAATACATTGTGTCTGAATAAAATGGGAGAAGACAACCCTACTACAATAGTGCCCGGGACGTTGACGTGAACGCCCTTTCGACACTACAGTGAAGGTTGCCCCGCACATCGAAGAATACATCAGATATGATCTTCATAACGTGAGAAATGTTCCTTCGCCATTTGGATAAAGTACATCATTAAGAAAAAAAAGAGGCATGGTGTCTTAGAGTTGAAGACAATGTCGAATGGAACTTTGTTTCCCACAGACGGTGTTAAACTGATGTGTGCCAAAAAGTTCATGGCAGTAGAGTAATGGATTATCGTCTTAGCGTTGCACGAGAATTCATCACACACAAAGAAGAGAAGTAAACGAAATAAGACACATCGACTTTTTACATGGATAATCCTTGAAATGGGGAAAAACTACAGGGCCTAGCCCAGTTAAAATAATCCACAATGAATGATGAGTACACAGGTCCATTCTTCCCCTAAATTAGGGAAGATAAAATTACAAAGTTGCATAATTATAATCTGGTTGCAGTTTTTGAAGACTACATGTTGCAAGAATCATTGTTGATTATTATGGAGGTATTAATCCATTAAGAGTGTTGTAGATGATTGCTTCAGAAGCGTTGATTGGCCAAAGAAATCGTAGCAAGCAGTTACGGGAACTGTAGACCACATAAACTGTAGTGGCGAGTATGAATGACATCCGCAAGCCGTTGGGGCCGAAGCTAGGAGCTGCACGAGCTGTGAGCCCAAGTAGGTTGTAGGGGCAAATATGAATGATATCCGTAGGCCGCGAGGGCCGGAGTCGGGAGTTGCATGAGCTGATGACCACGTAGGTTGTTTGAGCGGGTATGAATGACGTTTGTAGGTCGTGGAGGCTAGAGTAGGGAGCTGCACGAGCTATGAACCAGGTAGGTCATAGGGGTGAGTATGAATGACGTTCGTAGGCCGTGGGGGCAAGAGTCGGGAGTTGCACGAGCTACGAACCACGTAGGTCATTATTGACACATAAACCGTAGTAATGAGTTCATGTCCCATGACGATGACTGACGGCGTCTAGTTGGTGGTGATTGACAATGATTGGTGGTGATGGACGGTGACGGTCAACAATGCCAGACAGCGATCTATGGGTGTGGACGACGGTTGGCGGCGGTCGATGATGATTGGCGGTGGTCGACGACGTCGGGATGGTGCTGGACTTTAGCTCCTTCTCACTGCTTACAGGTCTCTCTGAAGCTTCAAGTCTCACCCCTCATGTGAGGTGTGAGACTCTATTTACAGTGTTCTGGGTGTCATTAATGCATGAATATGAATCATTTTGATCGGACAGTCTTGAAAACTTCCTCCAATCAAAATACGTTTAATAGACATTTGAGTACCTTAACGATGTCAGAATTACGCAATCTTGGGCTTGTTGGATTTTTCTTGCCGAGACGCTCGATTTGAGTATATGATTGCTAGTGTATGCTTCTATTTGACCTCCCAAATGTGTCCGGACATCTTCTAAGATTAGTTTAATCATTTGATCAGGGCTTGATTTGACTCGGATCTAACTAGTTTTTATATCATTAGGTCCATCTCATCGAGCTAGTCAGTTTGACTATAAGTTTGTTGAAATCAGAGTTTTGGATGACTTTAATAAGATTTAAACGTTTCTTATTCAAAATATCGTTTCGAGATCATGTCATGCCTCAAGATTCGTGCTGGATGATGAAAATTTGTTGGTGGCGTATCACATATCACTCAATTTTTATGTATTTTATTTTTTAAATGTATAAATAATAGTATATTTATGTTTTGTGAAATAGTTGGGGNCTTTAATAAGATTTAAACGTTTCTTATTCAAAATATCGTTTCGAGATCATGTCATGCCTCAAGATTTGTGCTCGATGATGAAAATTTGTTGGTGGCGTATCACATATCACTCAATTTTTATGTATTTTATTTTTCAAATGTATAAATAATTNCTTTAATAAGATTTAAACGTTTCTTATTCAAAATATCGTTTCGAGATCATGTCATGCCTCAAGATTTGTGCTGGATGATGAAAATTAGTTGGTGGCATATCACTCAATTTTTATGTATTTTATTTTTCAAATGTATAAATAATAGTATATTTATGTTTTGTGAAATAGTTGGGTGATGTAAATAAAAAAACCTAGGTGTTGATATGTAAGGAATTGAGTTGTATATATGTAAATGCCTTAATTTTTTAATAATTGTACCTCTTTATACTTATCTTACTTATATTAATTAATAAGTTAATTACTTGAATTTTTATATAAAATTAAAAAAACTATTTATACTTTATTTTTATATAAAGCTAATAAATAAGGTAAAAATTGAAATAAATATTATATTTTTTTATTCATTTATTAGCAAATTATTTTACAATTTATTAAGTAAATAAAATAATACATATTTTAAGTAATATTCCTTATATTCAAATAACATAAATAAATAGTAAAAATTAAAATAAAAAATAAAAAAGTAGCATTAATATTATATTGTATATAAAAAATATCAACGCACAAATTTTGAAGAATCCAACTAGCTTCGCTTATGAACACTAAATGACAATGTATCAGGATAGTAAAAAAACAGAAACACTAAGAGACATTTACTTCGGTCGGAACGTTGGGCGGACTGAATGGAAGCATGACTGAATGAATGAATGAAGGCATCTAATCCGTGAGACAACCATTCATGATCAGCTCACACAGTCGATTCTGGAAATCCTCAAAAAAATGGCTAAAGAGCACCTCATAGTATGCTTTTTTGATCCTCTGAGAAGACCCTTTGACCTGTTTGTCAGATTACTNCAACCATTCATGATCAGCTCACACAGTCGATTCTGGAAATCCTCAAAAAAATGGCTAAAGAGCACCTCATAGAATGCTTTTTTGATCCTCTGAGAAGACCCTTTGACCTGTTTGTCAGATTACAGTTATGCACTCTCTTCTTTATGACCAAAGTTCAACTTAATGACTCTCTACTTGGGATTCAAGTAAGAGGGTCGACCGACGACCTTTCAACCGACCGAATGTCTGGCAATCTACGAAAGGCTATCAACCGACCGGACAACAATATTATCTAGTTATTAAATGCCCCTCTTCAAATATTTATGAATACAAAATGGTGTTAATATCAATTATAAATATGAAAGGGTGTTGGAGTTAGTTACTGATGCGACCTTACTTAAGTCCAAGTGTACTTCACACTATGGGGCCTAACGTAAGTGCATATATCTCCTTGTAAATAGGGACTTTTGAGTCCACTTTGTCGAACCCACAAGGAAAGGAGGTAATTAAGTTTAGAAAAAGTTCTAGTCTACTAAATTCGTCCTTAGCTTGGAAATCAAGTTTTTTTAAAGTTATGCTAACAAGTCCTAATGAATTTATAACTACTCTTAAAGGGTTACTGGTAGCGTTACTTTACTCTATTTGACTTTGTAAAAATCAAGTTATAAAGCTATCTTCTCTTGCAATGATATAGGTTGAGTAGGGGAAATAATAAGAATTCAAATTGTGAATCATGCTAGTGACAAATAAGAGCATTAATCCTCTTTACCTTCTTCCGAGTGCATAAAGAAGCTTGGTTAAATTGGTTAACTCCTTAAAACTTAATTTAAATATATCATATATTATTTCCCTAACATTTGCATCTCCTTATAGTTTACTTGCATTATACCCTATAAATCAATGTGAGTAATCTAATCTTTCTTCCATAGCTCTCGCAAATCATTATGGATCACAAAAAATTTTAACTATTCACTTGGTCAAAATGATAAGTAAATTGTGCCTTGATGAATACTCGTCACACTATGGTTTAAAAAAAAAACAAAAATTACTTTTTCATTCCTACCGCTTCTACTTAATCATCACAAGAGAAAGGTAAAAAGACTACTCACAAAGCATGGAGAAAATGCCACAAACCATCTTTGAAACTAACCAAATCCACTAAAATTGTGTTTACAGAAAATACAATATAAAAGAGTACACAATACATAGTTTTTTCCCTTCACAAAGTGCCAGAAATGCCTCCCCAAGGGTTCTCTCAATCCTCGCTACTTTGTTGAATGTCATTCCTCCAATACAACTCACAAATCTCACTAAAATCTATAGGTAAACTCACCTAAATCTTCCCTGCAGGAAACCCTACCTTACTATCCTCATCTATCATGAAAAGAATTAGCCAACACTCTTCAAGAAACCTACCTTACATCTGTCAAATAACTCCCCACGTAGTGGTCAAAACTGCTGAAAAACTGCCTAGCAGGTTCTGGCGCCATTGGTGCCTAAGCGACAACCTTTGTTTGTGTGGTCGCACATTGCCTCATAGGTACCAAAGAAGGCGACGCCAAGGCACCTGGTAGGAGCGCCTAGGTGCCCAATGGTTGACTCCTAGGAACCCGGCTCTTGAGTCACCTTTTGCTCCACATCACCTTTGCTTCGCTCTATTTCTCCTCCACTTTATTCCACCTCTACTACCTGTTGTACCTGCATGAAAAACATAAATATAATCTTCTTTAAAGTATTATTTCATCCATAAAAATGTGCAATACATATAAAATTAAGCATATTTTTTTACACATCAAAATTCCCCAAACTTAAACGTACTTGTCCTCAGGTAACTAGAATTTTAAAACCAAATCTATTAATTTGAGGGAGTGGGTTTAATTAAGACTTTCAACAATTTTGCCTCAGAAATGTCATAGTGTAACTTTAAAATAACTCAAGTAAATCATCCTAGAGCTAGAGTATAAGAAAACCTTGTATTCAACTTCGAAAGTATGATTTTCTATTTACTTTAAAAACCATTGATACTTGTTAAACTTAAGGGCCTTAGATAATATAAAAAATAGAACTTAAGCTCTCTATTGAAAAAGTTTGACTATTACTCTTGAAATACAAACAAGCTTAGGAATGTAATGAAGTTTTTACTTTAAAGAAAATATAGTGAAACCAATTTTTTATTAAGCTTCTCCTCAAGCTTCTCCTTACTTAATATATTTCCTTTAATTTCTTTTGCTTTAGGTTATTTTTCAATTCCTAATAAATTTATAGAAGGATTAATATATCAATATAGACCTTTAATAATTTTAAATTTCACTATCATCTCCCTAAAGTAAAAATTATCATACTCGCTCACTTTTAAAACCTTTCAAAAATTGTAAGCATCAGTTGAAAATAGGATTTTAATAGAGGCTCAATTCTTAAAAAATGCATATATAAGAATTTTTAGTTTTTCAAATATACAACTATATTCGAAAATAAATAGTAAAATCATTTTTCTATATGTTTAACTACAAGTTAACTTAACTCTAGTATAGTCTCATTTACATAGAATTTTAAATAAGGATACTATGTCATTCCTTTAATCAGAGTTGGAGTAACTTAAAGTTAACACCACATAACTCAAATCATTTTGAAACATAATAATTTAAATGCAGGTTATTGAGGACAAATAAGGTTAAACTTTTAAAAATTTCTCTCCCACTCAAACTTTATTTGCAACATATATAAAAATTTAGAACAAAAATAAAAGTTGGGTGAAAATAGCTCAGAAGTACATTTTAGCACATTTGTCTATCATAAACATTTACAGGTATACATAAGAAAGAACAATTTTGTCGTAGTTGTAAATTGCAGCTAAATAAGGTTAGAATGAAATTGTACCAGAAAAAGTTTAAATAACACAACAGATAGATAAATATGCATATCTGCAACCATAATACAAAATATCCAGAGATTACATCTATAATAGTAGCAGGGAAAATAAAACAGTTTCTAGTAAATTAGAAAATACAAAGAATAAATTAGCAACATCAACAAAAAAATAAATATAATACATCTACATCGAAAGAATCTACTCCTCCTCATCATCATCAGAGTCCTCCAATTCATCAACCTCCGTAGGTCTGCTGGGTTGCTCGTGAAACTAGTACAGAGGTTACATAATACTTTATTACATAAACCATTGATTCTTTCTATACATTTCCACTTCAGCTACTTAGAACTTGGCATGATGATCAATTTGATTTTTGTACTATCCATCTAAGTGTGAACAATGCTCATCCAATCTATACACCTTGTCATTTAAAATTTTAAAACCATTCTCTACTTTTTTTTTAAATTTTTGTTCAAATGAGCCCCTTAAAGTAGTAGGATGTTGGTGGTTAGAAGAAGAAGAAATAAGCTACCTTATCTGATCCTTTTTTCAAAATTTGCATGCCACCTGTATAACTCAATTTTTTTATGCGAAGATTGGCTTTAATGGATGAAGAATCTCCTCACCACTACAAACAACATCTCCCGCATGCTAGTATAAGGAAAAGATAACAGATGGATGGCCCAAACAAAGAATCGTTACTCCTTTTGTGGAATTTACTATAGAATAACGAATGATCAAACCTATATCAATGGGATTATCATTCTAGATACAATAATTAAATAAGGCTCGATCCATAGTCACTTCGCTAGTATTGGTAAATGGAATCATTTTAATTGAAATGAATTAGTGTCAAGCCCTAGACATTTAATTTAATTTGGAAGAAAGAATTTTGATCATAACTCCCTCACTGACTTTCCACTCTCCTCTACCATCTGTTAAGAGTTTCATAGCTTGATCAAGATAAGCATTAGTAAAAGTAGAATCATCATAAGAGCACTAAGGGGGATCACTCAAAGACAATATTGCATTGATGCAAGAAGGAAAAATATTCACATAAGTTCCTCTCACAAAAATAAATCCATTTAGAGCTTCAGGTAGATTAGAATACAATTCTCTTATTACTGGTACCACAACAATAGAGATATTATAACATAATTTTTGTCATTTATTACTTATAATTACTCTTTCCACTGCTCTCCCAGAGTTAACAAGTCCCCTCTCCACTATTAACTTTTTTGACACTAAGAGGTCATTATAGCGCCCTTGGGCTAGAAAGCTTACAAACTTTTGATCATCTAATGAAGATTTGGATTTGCCTCCTTTAGTTTTGGAGGCCATATTCAAATAAAGCTATGAAAATATATTGATATGAGGCTAAATAAATGATGTAGATGCACACAAGATGCTAGTTTTGGGCTTAATTAAACCTCACCCCACGATAATCCCTCTCGTTCATTATTTTCTACAAACCCAAAAAGTTCTTGGATGAAGAACGAAAAGGCAAGCTCAAGAAGTGGAAACTTACCTTAGGGAGGTGGTTTCCACTCTCCAAACTTCATGGATTGAGCACAAAAAATAATAGTGAAAGAAAACCCTAAGTTTTGCCTCTAAATCACTGAAGAGGATTTGGGAAGGAGGTCTTGCAAAAATGACATAAACCAGGTCGGTTTACACATTTTTGTCAAACTTGAAGGAGTAGCCCCTAGGTGCTGCAATAGTAACACCAAGGCACTGCCCTTACCTTTGGTGTAGCGCCTTGGTGGCAGGACACTAGGGGTTACATGCACCACCCAAATTTGGTCCTGGTCATTTAAATTCAATTCTTGATCCTCCCCGAGTCCTTCATCACACCATAAACACACAAACACTAAAGATAAATAAGGATCACTCATTCTCCTTCTCATCACATCTCTCTTCTCTAATTTTTCATTTCCAACGAAATCTCCTTCAAATAACTGTTGGGTGTTTTTAGATATTTTTGTAGGGCCAATCCCTAGGACAAGATTGTTCCTAATTTATTGTCTTATGTGCTGTCAATCTTAGGTGTTACCTTATCCTATAAAGTATACACCACAAACAATTCAATGACTACAACATCCACATGCTCCTCTAATAGCTAGTTTGTTGAACCGACCTAATGGAAGAGCAAAGTTAGAAATAGAAAGTAATGACTTTAAATGGATCTGTCCAATGCCAAAACTCAACATGTCTCCAGTAAATTCTTATATTTGATTAAAATCTAGGATGTAGAGGCCTAGCTTAATTCTACTATTTCTAGAGAACATACAAAAGTCTAGTCACAACGAAAAGACTAAGGAATCATCTCCCTTTCACACTAAATCAAAGTAGTCCACTCACAAACCTAAACATCAACAAACAAATACAAACAATCCACACCACAACAAACAACAAACACAACACACTAAAAATAAATACAAACTTAGGTTGCCTTCCTAGAAGTGTTTAGTTTAATGTCTTTTGCCTGATGAATCCAGATATTTACTTAGTTTGACCCAAAATTAAGACCTCATCAACCACATGCCTTTCATCATCTAAGTAAGCTTTAAGTTTTTTCCCGTTCACTTTGAATACCACTCCTAGGGTCTTTAATATCAATTGCACCAAAAGGATAAACTTTTATTACATTAAATGATCCTGACCACATGAACTTAATTTTTCCAGGAAATAATTTCAATCGTGTGTTATACAATAAAATCTTCTATCTAGGTTCAAAATATTTCTTAAGAATCTTTTGATTATGCCACGTTTTCATTTTTCTTTATAAATCTTAGCATTCTCATAAGATTCTTGTCTAATTTCATCATTATTTAACTACAAAAAATTTTTCTCAATGGTTACTTTCATATTATAATTGAATTCTTTAACTGTCTAATAAGCTTTATATTCTAATTCAACTAGTAAGTGATAAGCTTTACCAAATATGAGCCTATTTGAAGACAATCCTATAAAAGTTTTATAAGTAGTCTTATAAGCCCATAATGCATTATCTAATCTCAAAGACCAATCTTTCCTACTATGATTGATAGTTTTCTCTAAAATCCTTTTGATTTCTCTATTTTATACTTCTACTAAACCACTCATTTGAGTTTGATATGATGTGGCTATTCTATGTTTAATTCCATACTTAGTAACTAATGTCTCAATTTTTCTATTCCTGAATTGGCTCCCCCATCACTAAAGATCACTTTAGGCATAACCAAATCTACTAAAGATATTTTCTTAAGAATTTAGCTACACATTGAGCATCATAATTTGGAAGAGTTACTGCCTCAATTCATTTTGAGACATAGTCCACAACTATAAGAATATATAAATTTTCTAACGATGATACAAACCGACAAATTTAAACCTCAAATATAAAAAATTTTAACCTCCAAAGTAAAATTTAGGGGCATTTTATTGTGCTTAGAAATATTTCCTATTCTCTGACATCTATCACAAGATTTAATATAATCATTGACAGCCTTAAATAAAGCAAGCCAATAAAATCCAAATTACAAAAGCTTAAAAGTAGTTATATCAACTCCATAAACCAAGTGAGGATCACCACTTTTTCGGGTCACTGCCTCCATAACACACCCATTCCTTAGGTCTCTGCCTTCATGAAATGCCAATATATTTGGGTCACTGCCTCCATTGCATACTTATCTGTTGGGCCTCTACCTACATGGCACACCCACCCATTGGGTCACTACCTTCACAACACACCCATCTATTGGGCCTCTACCTACATAGCAGACCAACCCTTTAGGTCATTGCCTCATGACATACCCATTTGTCAAGCCTCTACCTCTAAGGCACACTCATTTTTCAGGTCTATGCCTCCTCAACACGCTTATCTCTTTGAGTCACTTCCTTCACGTAACACCTATCTGTCGGGCCTCTGTCTCTACAACACTCCTGAGTTTGGGTCAGTGCCTCCACGACACACTTATCCATCAGACTTCTTCCTCCATGACACACTTATTCATCAGACTTCTTCCTCCATGACATGTTCATCCTTCAGGTCACTGCCTCCATGACCCACCTATTCATCGAGCCTCTGCCTCCACATCATGCCCTTCCTTTTGGGTCAATGCCTCCACGGCACACCCATCTGCTAGGCCTCTGCCTCCACGACACGACCACCCTTTCGGGACACAATCTCCATGGTCTACCAAGTCTTTAGGCCCCTGCTTCCATGACACACCCACCCTTTCAAGTCACTCCCTCCATGACATACGCAGTTGACAGGCCTCTACCTCCACAGTATGCTCACCCTTTTGGGTCACTGCATCCATGACATATCCAGTCTTCGGGGCCCATGCCTCCATCATACGCCTACTCTTTTAGGTCACTACATCATGTTTTCATTCTTTTTTTTCACTTTTTTTATTTTAAAAGGAGTCGTCAGTTTGTCGATCATTGTATACTTCCCCCGTTTAAATAAATATCCCTCCCGAATTATATCAATAATTTGAAGATGAGAGGAATCGAATAAGAAGGGACATATGACAAAGAGACAAACAAAAGAAAAAGTAAAAAGTGGAGAGTCTACGTGCGATAAACGTCATAAGGATAAATCAAGAATGTCTGCCCAAACAAGATCGGGCAGAGACACCTTAAACCAATATCCGAGAAAGAAGTATCTACGTAGACTACCCATAACAAGAGAGTTTGGTGTATGTACATGCTCTGGGGTCAAGAGTACTCCCAGAGGAACATGTTCCTACTGGTTAATTACATCTTAGGGGATACCCAAGAATACTCACGATAAAAGGAGTTTCGCTTTATAATATCATAAACATATGGTATAGGCGATCAAAGAAAGATTATTCCGTGTGGGAACAGTGATAACGAATTTATTTATGCAATAAAATATAAGATAAATATGGACGTATTAAATATTCAAAAACTGTAAAGTCACACTTATCAACGCAAGTATACATATCGCTCAAGTAATATATAGCTCTAATGGAGTCCTAGATATCGATTCCACAGGGAGTAGTTTAGAATTACAAACTATAACTTTAGAAAAATAATACTTTAATCACAATAACAACGTTCAATTTCTTATCTGTCACTAATAGACAATTGAAATAAATAGATAATTTTAATAACTAATAAATAACTAGTGATATTAAGTAAGGTTTAATTGTGAGATTCAATATATAAGAAAGCATCATTCTCCTTGTCAAGAAATTATAAAATGGATAAAATGAATTAGTTCAATTTATATTGTGTAAATAGGAGCATACTTATTCTTTACTCTTTGGTCCAGGCATAAAGAACATTGACTAATCCTATGCTTGTTTACAGAATCTGCGGCTAGGCTGGGAGGATACCGGCTCTCACTTTGAAGCTCTCACGTTCCCCTCAGCTGAGGGCTAACATCTACACTTCGGCACCCAAACGATATGACCGAATTGGGGATTTTAGTCTGTCACTCTAAAATCTCCAATTTTACGCTCGATAATATTATTTCTCTATTTATTTGCACCCAACTTACAGGGGCTTTGACCTCCTATGCCCGATAATATTATTTCCCTATTTATTTGCACCCAACTTCCAAGGGCTTTGACCTCCCCAAATCTCCAATTCTATGCCCGATAATTTCATTTCCCTATTTATTTGCACCCAATTTCTAAGGGCTTTGACCTCCCAATTCTTGGATGTAATCTTTCACTTTAATTGTAAAACTCAACATATTTTAACAAATCAATTGGCCATATTGAAAGTAAATTAAGATCGAAGTGAAAAGATCATCACAATTTCTTAAACATTTTCATGGCTTCACCAATTCAAATCACCAATTCACAAATCTCGAGACAAGGAGAAAGACAGAGAAAACTACTCAGAACTCATGGGGAAAACACAACAAAAGTCAGAATTCATATATAAAATCAAAGTCATACAAACTACAATAAGTAAATAACTTATCTCTAATTTCTCCCCAAGAACACTCCTCGAAGTTCCTCTGAATCTCTTCCTTTCTTTATAGCACACAGAATTTCTCTTCAAAGTAGCAAGTAGGAAGAAATCTCTCACTTTCCCTCCACCCTTACAATCTCTCAAAGAATTCCTCATAATTGTTACACTCTATTGGAAATTCTATACACTAATGGTAACATCCAAGGTCTCTAGCACACTTTAATTTTCGGCCAAAATGTTTTTTTAAAGTTGTGGATGAGTTTTCCTAAGAGTTGCCTAAGCATCCCTTCAAAATTTGGCCTTATCCAAAGCTTGAGTAGGCATAACCGTCGATATCGCCGTCGGCGGGGTCGATGGCTCCGTCGGCGGGCTTCTGGAGAATTTTGTCCTGTAGTCTCGGGCAAAACTAGTCGTCGGCGAAGTCGAGGGCGCCGTCGGCGGCCTAGTTCAAATCTCCAAATTCACTCTTTTTTGCTCCAAATTCGCTCATTTTTGCATCTTTTTGCTCTAATGACCCTAATTCATCATTCCTGCAACAAAACATCAAAAATACATATCTTTAAAGTGTAATATCATCAAAATATTTTCCTTTGATCAAAATCCCCCAAACTTAACTATTACTTGTCCTCAAGTAATTTTATTACTATATAAAGGTTATGATCAAATATAGCAAAGTTTTAATTCAGAATTACTATAAGTTTGATTTAAATAAATATCATAGTGAGATTTTTAAAAAATTCAAGTAATTGAATTAACTCTGTAGCCACAAGATTATCTAGTCATCAAGTTTAGGAGTTCTAGTCTTCTATTTATTTCAAGAATGATTATATGTTGTAATATTAAGGCACTTAGAATACCCAAGAGATAGGAACTTACATGAGAACTCTACTAGTAAAAGATCTAATTCCATAAATATAAGTTTAGAAATGTATTTAAGTTTTCCCTTTAGGTAGATCCAGTGAAACCAATTTTTGATTAAGCATATCCTCAAGCTTCTCCTCACTTCCATAATTTTTTTTCNATGACCCTAATTCATCATTCCTACAACAAAACATCAAAAATACTTTTCTTTAAAGTGCAATATCATTAAAAACAATATAAAATAGGTATGACAATCTCAATATATTTTCTTTTGGTCAGGTTCCAAGTTCGCTATAAAGACAAACTCCTATAGTTAATTACATCTCAAATGACTGGGGTCACTTGAGAAAACTCTCGATAATGATCAGAGGTATTAGTCTTCAAGATTCCAAAGTTTAGGCTTTCACGATAAGACGTAGAAAAGCAAGTGAGAGTGACTCAAATAGGAACAGTTATTTCAGGAGTCCAAAGAAAAGAAAAGGTAGGGGATGTCATAGATCCCGAGTAGAACCCTCAATGACTTCCCAAACTATCTTACTGTGTGGCTGCATTTTTAGAGATAATGTTATTCAATAGTTCAATCCTGCAAATTTTATTATTTGAGATTTAGATATGCATAATACTCGAATATGCAAATACCCCGCAACAATAAGAGGGTTTACATCGTGTCACACGACAATCTCGGAACCTAAGACGGGTTAGAACTTACGCTGCACAACATGATTGTACAAGAGCCTAAAAAGGGAGTGAGGATTTAAGTCGCGCTAGGCGAGCTACCTCGAAGTTCTATTAGTTGTCATTATGCTAAGAAGAGATATTGCTGAGAAGATCATCTTGCTGCTCAGTCTGAATCCCTCGGCGTGCTGCCTACAAAGTTGACTCCAAGCTCCTGTCGTTGCGACGACTCGAGGTTTAAGTGTTTGAGATTGGTGATTTGTGCTTCACAGTTTTGATGCAATGTTTGGTTTTGTTTGGTTTCAGTTTTGATTTTGCATGCAGAATAAGCAAATCGCAGATAAATAAAATGCATTTGAAAGGTAAAATGCAATAAAGTAAAATGCTGTAGATAAACTGTAAAAGGTACTTAGCATCTGCCACTGTTGCGTTATTAATGTTGCGAGCATAGTATGATTTGCAACAGATTTAAATAAACTTGTAAGAAAATTAAACAAAATGAGAAAACCCAACGCGAAAGTCAGAAAAATGAGTTGTAAAAATCACGAGCAAAAGAAACCCTTAGCCATATATGAAAGATCAGGACTGGGTATAAGACATTAGTAAAAGTGGGGGCTCAGAGCTGAGTTGTGTGCTTCCCGATCTTGAACAAGAGTTACCAGCCCGACAATCTACATAAGACAGTCCTTAACCTCAATCCAAGTGACTAGCCGTTGACTTTTATAAATTTTTATAGAAAAATTCTTTGATTTTTTATGCAAAAGTTGTTGTTTAAGTTTTTTTATGCAGAGTTCTTTTAATCATGCAAAAGAAATTTTTATTTTATTTTTGTAAATATTTTGTAACGCCGTACAGTCCACAGACTAGTCACGCTAATCGTGCTAGAACTACTGACAACCTAAGAGTGTCAGGAACAACGATCCCACCAATAATCAACGAATAGTATCGTGAGTCCTTCCTTCTCCTTTATCGAAGATCCTTGAGGTAGGATATACTATTCTAATAATCTAACCTCGTATCCCTCGTTTAAACACATATAAGCAATGTCGTCATCGCGCTCCGCCACCTAGACCCTAGACTTATCCTAGTCTGATGATCCATATGTGGCGTTAACAAATTTCCTCAATTGCCTGGAGGATTTGAGTGTAATATTCAAGCTTAAATCCCGATGCACTGAGTTTCATTGTAGGTTAAGTCATTAAGGGAATTTCACTGTTGATTTAATTAAGGAAGCATGGATTACACCTCGGTGCGTCCTCGAGTCTAGTGTCTTAATCAGTTTGTGAATCAGGGTTAAGTGTCAAGTTTCATTATTTATTCGAAAATTAGGTGAGTGAACGCTCAGTTAGGGTGTGCTCCTAAAATTTAGGAAGACTATGCTGAGGATTAGGTGAATGGACTCTCACCTAGGGTATGCTCCTAAAATTTAGGAAGACTATGCTGAGGATTAGGTGAATGGACTCTCACCTAGGGTATGCTTCTAAAATCTAGAAGCCTACGTTTTAACTTGTGCTTAAAGTGATTTAAGACGTTTCACCTTCAAATAAGTGTTTCCCAACTAATTAAATCGGAAATTCTCAATTTTTGACTTAACCATGTAACAAAAGTAACCAAACAAACAAAAAAAGAGAAGATTGACTCACAAATACAGATGCAAGAAGTAGCAAATGTAATTAAAAATCTTCAACGGATGCAATGTTGACTCATTCAAACTAACAAATCCAATGGGAAATAACAAGTGAATCAACCTAAAAAAAACGTTTAAAATCTTTCAACAAATGTAATTAAAGAGACTCTCCAGAAGAATGCTCAAATCAATTTTAAAACAGTACACATACAAGTGTTAGAAATCAAAGATAGCATAGGAATGACTAGGACAACACATCTACAAGTGCAGGAAGTCAAGGGCAACATAGGAGCGATCTAAACAACACATATACAGATGCAAGAAGTCAAGGGCAGCATAGGAGCGACCCAAACAACACNAAGGGGTACAATATACGTTACATAACACACCTAAGTTTGGTATTTTCTCAACCTCAATACATTAATTCAGTGTCGCAGTCCAAGCCACAACACTCAAAACGTTGAAAACAAAACATCCTATGCTTAGTCTCAACTATACAGAGATCTGAAAGCATAATTCTAAAGCAAAGCAAATACAAAGTTTAAATCAAAATACATAGATAGACAGATAGATAGTAATATAAATATACTAATCCTCAGACTCGGTACTCAATTCTCCTCTAAGATCACCCATTGATTGCACATAAACGAAGAGGTTATAGAAAGGTCGGAATGGAAATTCTTCAGTAGAATCCTCCTCTATCAATTTCATCATCCTCATCAGTCGTATCAAACTGTCTTCTAAATGTCCAGAGTGCTCAAAATGTTCTTTCATCATCCAGTCCAGATGATCGAAGAAATCAGAGATATTATTAATCGCATTCATGACATTTTGTACCTCATTTTCCAATTTCTTGATTCGGCGCAGGATCACTAGAGACTTGTCAGGAATTAAGGGTTGAACTGACAGTGAATTCTGAGATGATTGATCTACTGCAATGGCCATGTCATTTTCATCTTCAAAAATTGGGAATCTTTCAGTTGGATCCAAAGACTTCCAAAGTAGCAGTACCTTTTCCCAATTTTCATAGGACACTTAGAACTTACTGCAAAGTGAAAAAATTGTGGAGGGGTGTCCAAGCCCATAAGTTGATCCATGAACGATCAGGCCCAAAACTGACTTCACAATTATAGATCCAATGTTGATCGACAGTCCCCTTTGGATGCAGTAATTCAAAATGACATTTTCTTTAGAAACTTTACCAATCTCCATTGTCGGTAACAGTTTTGCAGAAATGAAAAAGTGCCAATGTTCTGAAACGGGATTCAGGAGTGTTGCAGAAAAACTAACATACCCGTTTTCTCTTGTTTCTCAGTCGTCAGTTTCGTCCGTTAAATATTGGTAAATCTCATTCATCTGGTATCTTGTTGGGACGAAATTAAAATAATGGCAGACCAGAACATTCTCTATCATATATAATTCATTGATCCGTGCAGGAGTGGAACTGATCCATCTTCCTCGCACATAAACAACTCCTTAGTTGATTCCATGTAAATTTACATACAATTCTTTTACCACAGGAAACACCACGGCCGCAGTAGTTTAGCACAACACTTTCCATCTTCATCGTACTATCATTTCTTCAATATCCGTCGTGAGATTATTCAATCCGCGATTCACGAATCCTCGTTCTTTGATCAATCTTTTCTTTGTCAGCAACTTGTTGAAGATTCGCTGCGCTTCCGCCTTAATAAACTTTCACCGATTGAAAACTCACATTCTGGGATTATCAGGGGAATTGCACGCCATAGGAATGAAATTGGTAGAGTTTCACTTCATTTTTTGAGGGAAAATATGAACTAGAATTCGAATTTTTGAGTTTAAAAAGATAAATCCTGCCCAAAAACCGCCAAAAACTGTCATTTAAACCCGCATAACTGTCAATTCACCAGTCTTGTAGTCAGCGAGCCTCTGTATTAACTTTGTCTGGACTCTCAGAAAAAACCCGCCGTCGGCAGCTTCTAGGGCACCGTCGGCGACGTCTAGGGCGCCGTCGGCGCCCAAGGCAAAATTTTCACAGTTTCGCTCTGGTCTGAATGCGTTCCAACTTTTCTTCATGGATCCAATTTTTAAGATGTTTCAAGGGTAAATAAGAGTAGTAGAGTTTAATATTACCATAAACTAATGATAATTTCAAATAAAAACTACTATAATCACGAAAAAAGTANTTCCTTTCAGGCAGCCAGCTTAATTGAAAAAGTTTAGTTGGGGATTAAATGATAAATTTAAAATTTAAATTTTGAAATTCAAAATCATATAAGCTGAGACAATTTGTCCGTGTTCAGCCCATATCCAACCCAAATCGATCCTGAGTTGAACCTGGGTTGAGTTCGGGCCCGTGGCTCGCTAATTAAAAAAACGTGCATCGATTTCCATGTCATTTGTGCGCACGCATAACCCTAGTAATACGGGTGTCCTTCCTAACTAAAGTTGACGTTCCGGACGCGTTGGTGCAGTCCGTTTCGTCATCCGGGGTCGTCCGGACAAACTCACCGGTGTGCAAGTCAAATCAAGTCAAAGTCGTGTGTGGTGCAGTGAGTGCGTGAATTGCGGTGTTCACGAGTATTCGAGTCACAAATGGGTTCACCTAAGGCCGTTTGATCTTATAGGAACTCTTTTTCGGGCCCTCTACATGTTGGTCCTTAACCCTTGCAACTAGAAGTTGAGTGCTTGAAACCACTCATGCGAGTTATTCACAAAAAATGAGTCAAGAAGTGATTTGAAGTTCTACGGGAAGTGAGCTTCATTACTAGTCCGCTAGGATGGTCAACAAGGAACTCCTAAGGCTAGATTATGGGTTTTGAGAGTAGGAGACTAAGACCACACTAAAAATGAGGTCAACAAGTATAGAATATGATATTTTAGTGGGTGTGATGTTAGCATTTATCATTTAAGATTATTGAAAGATAATGTGATACTTAGATGTAACTGGTTATATATCCAGGATCTGTTGTATAGAATAATGCATATATAGTGAATTTGATTTTTATAGTTATGAATAGATAGATAAAATGGAGAAGTGCCTTGCGGTTTTTATGTGTTCAAAGGATATCGAGGAGGTTTAAAGATAAATTTATAAACCCTTAGTTTGGTCGATGATGTTGTATGCATTTGAATATTGGGCTTTGAAGTTGTTATTGATATTTGATTTGATTGTGACAGGAGCGAGAATGTTAATATGGAAATGTGAAAAAATTCGGAAGGATAAATTAATGAAAATTATGTTGGAGAAAAAGTTGGAATGATATGCAATGAAGATTATTGAAAACTTACTTTAGGTTGTTTGGACATGCAATAAAGGATAGAAAAAGCACCTGTACATGAACGATTCAAAATGATATGCGATGATTAGGTTTAACGACTATAGGAACATATGAAAAATATGGACTTATAATGCAGATTCAAACTATTTGGGATAAGGCTAATGACGGCGATGATCATACTCATCTTATATACTTAACACATACGCTCATATACTTGTTAGAGAGAAAAGTAAGGGATTAAAAGAGGTGACATGCAAATGATTGTACCTTTAAGATTATTTTGAAGCATTAGAAATCAAATACTATTTCATTGTAATTGAGGTGACTATATAGACTTTTGGTTTCATGAGTTGAAGTTTTTTAAAATGATTTGTGAAGAATATGCTTAACACCTTGGATAGNTGTCAACGTTCTAAACCTCCAATCCTTTCACTTATCAAATCTATGCTCTTCCGCTGCAAGTTCAACTCATTCGTCAAATCAGAGAGGGTAGGCAAACTAGAAGGTGGAAGGTCATAACTTGTAGAGGGGACATCTCTACTAGTATAAGATTTTTTACTTCTACTCCCAGTTCTCCATTTCTCATGGGATTCATAAGTCTTCAAATTAGCTTTACTAATGGGTTTCATATGATAAACACATTCTTCATCTCCACTTCCCACTCCAGAAAGTTTACAAATTGCATAAATAAGTCCAGGATGTCCTAGACCTCCACTAGTTTCACTCCTTGTCGTAGTCAATATATTTTTAAGAATTATTCTCCCACATTTATAGTTCTACTATTCTGAATAAAAAAATTCAGAATAGCTCTATCTCTAGTTACCTCACTATGGTGATAGATCGGTAACAGAGTAGAAGAAATGAAATAGTGCCACGCCTTAGAGGTGACATTTAGCATGGAAGCAGAAAAATTTACCCGTTCTCATTGCTTTATCTTCCATGTTTCTTTCCCATCAGTGAGAAAGTTGATCACATCATTGAGGGGGCCTTCCATCGTACTAAAGGATTCATATTGGCAGTTGTAAGAGCCTGGGACTTCATAAAAAGTGTTGATGCGGGCGGCAGTAAACTCAATAGGGAATCCACGCACTTGAATGATTCCGTCATCAGAATAAATCACATTGGCGTAGAACTCCTTCACAACATTTGCATCTGCTTTATTGGTGGTGCAACAAAAGTTTTCCCACCTCTGCTCAGCAATAACCCGTTCGATTTCTCCTCCCGGACTTTCAAAAAATCTATCTTGTATGCACTTCTTTCCTTTAAACATGGAAGTAAATTTTGTTTGAGCCATCGCATTGATGAAGCGAGACTCATCAAAATCAACTCTTCTCTTTTGTCGTGGAGCCATTTTAATCTAGTCAAATTATAGAAAATTTCCAAAAATTACTTCAAATATGCGAATCATGCGTCCAATAGGAATTCTAAGAGTTCAACATTAAGATCCATGAATTTCTTCTCAAATTTTCTTCACATTCTCAAATTTTTTAAGAGTTCAACAATAAGATCATGAATTTCTTCCCAAATTTTCTTCACATTCTCAAATTTTTTGGATCTCCTCAATGTGGAAGAAATTCTTGGTGGAAATCGAATATTTTTAGCTTGGAGTGAAGCTCTTTACCTAGAGAATCAAATCTGGTGTCAAAAAGCCTTGAAATCGCCTCCTAATCCAAGATCTCTCAAGCCCTAGATAAAAAATGGCATTTTTAGGAGGAAGGGGATGATGAATAGTGGCGGATGACTAGTCAAAATCACGGTTAAATGTGTTTTTTGTGAGCTCACCGTTGGCGGGGTCGATGGCGCCGTCGGCGCGCTCAATTGGAATTTAAATCCTAAGCTTCAGGAAATTCTCGCCGTCTGCGTCGTCGAGGGCGCCATCGGCGGGCTCTATTGATTTTGTCAAAATTTCAAATTTTTGCAATTTCGATCAATTCCAAGCCTAAACGACATCCGTTTAATCATTATAGACATAATTTTAAGCANCGCAGGATCACTAGAGACTTGTCAGGAATTAAGGGTTGAACTGACAGTGAATTCTGAGATGATTGATCTACTGCAATGGCCATGTCATTTTCATCTTCAAAAATTGGGAATCTTTCAGTTGGATCCAAAGACTTCCAAAGTAGCAGTACCTTTTCCCAATTTTCATAGGACACTTAGAACTTACTGCAAAGTGAAAGCAGTCCCCTTTCCCAATTTTCATAGGACACTTGGAACTGACTGCAAAGTGAGAAAATTGTGGAGAGTGTGTCCAAGCCCATAAGTTGATCCATGAACGATCAGGCCCAAAACTGACTTCACAATTATAGATCCAATGTTGATCGACAGTCCCCTTTGGATGCAGTAATTCAAAATGACATTTTCTTTAGAAACTTTACCAATCTCCATTGTCGGTAACAGTTTTGCAGAAATGAAAAAGTGCCAATGTTCTGAAACGGGATTCAGGAGTGTTGCAGAAAAACTAACATACACCGTTTCTCTTGTTTCTCAGTCGTCAGTTTCGTCCGTTAAATATTGGTAAATCTCATTCATCTGGTATCTTGTTGGGACGAAATTAAAATAATGGCAGACCAGAACATTCTCTATCATATATAATTCATTGATCCGTGCAGGAGTGGAACTGATCCATCTTCCTCGCACATAAACAACTCCTTAGTTGATTCCATGTAAATTTACATACAATTCTTTTACCACAGGAAACACCACGGCCGCAGTAGTTTAGCACAACACTTTCCATCTTCATCGTACTATCATTTCTTCAATATCCGTCGTGAGATTATTCAATCCGCGATTCACGAATCCTCGTTCTTTGATCAATCTTTTCTTTGTCAGCAACTTGTTGAAGATTCGCTGCGCTTCCGCCTTAATAAACTTTCACCGATTGAAAACTCACATTCTGGGATTATCAGGGGAATTGCACGCCATAGGAATGAAATTGGTAGAGTTTCACTTCATTTTTTGAGGGAAAATATGAACTAGAATTCGAATTTTTGAGTTTAAAAAGATAAATCCTGCCCAAAAACCGCCAAAAACTGTCATTTAAACCCGCATAACTGTCAATTCACCAGTCTTGTAGTCAGCGAGCCTCTGTATTAACTTTGTCTGGACNAACTCGCATTCTGGGATTATCAGGGGAATTGGACGCCATAGGAATGAAATTGGTAGAGTTTCACTTCATTTTGGGAGGGAAAATAAGAACTAGAAATCGAATTTTTGAGTTTAAAAAGACAATTCCCGCCCAAAAACCGCCAAAAACCTCCATTTGAACCCGCATAACCGTCAATTCACTGGTCTCGCCGTCGGCGAGCCTCTGTATTAATTTTGTCTGGACTCCCAGGAAAAACCCGTTGTTGGCGGCGTCAAGGGCGTCTTCGGCGCCCAAGGCAAAATTTTCACAGTTTCGCTCTGGTCTGAATGCGTTCCAACTTTTCTTCATGGATCCAATTTTTAAGATGTTTCAAGGGTAAATAAGAGTAGTAGAGTTTAATATTACCATAAACTAATGATAATTTCAAATAAAAACTACTATAATCACGAAAAAAGTAAAGATAAATATTGGTTGCCTCCAATAAAGCGCTTGGTTTAACGTTGTCAGCCCGACTTATTCAGGTGTCATTCAAGTTGACTGATCATTAAAATTCTTTAATTGGTCTTTTACCCTCATAATATGGTTTTAATCTATGTCCATTGACTTTAAATCTATTTCCCGTTTTCTGATCTTCAATTTCAATAGCCAAAATATTTTTTAATCTGTGTCTATTTCCCGTCTTCTGATCTTCAATTTCAACAGCTCCGTAAGTATAAACTTGAGTCACAGTAAATGGCCCTAATCAACGAGACATCAATTTCCCAGGAAATAATTTTAACTAAAAACTTCTTGTCCTGGTTCAAAGTTCTTCTGGTTAATCTTCCGATCATGCCATAACTTTAGCTACTTCTTGTCCTGGTTCAAAGTTCTTCTGGTTAATCTTCCGATCATGCCATAACTTTAGTTTTTCCTTATAAATTCTGTCGTATCATAAGATTCATTTCTTAATTCTTCCAATTCATACGATTTCCTTGAGTCACAGTAAAGGGTCCTAACCAATGAGACTTTAATTTCCCAGGGAATAACTTCAGCCTTGTATTGTAAAGCAAAACTTCTTGTCCTTAGACTTCAATTTCCCAGGGAATAACTTCAGCCTTGTATTGTAAAGCAAAACTTCTTGTCCTCACTTTTGGTTAATCTTCCGATCATGCCATAACTTTAATTTTTCCTTATAAATTTTGTCGTTATA